>WNWU01000050.1:2024113-2083954 GCA_012654045.1 Ptyas mucosa
TAGAAACTAGTGGATTGTGATTTCACTGAACTAGGGCTGCATAAAAATCTTGGTTTACGTAGGAAGAACCTGGCTAAAGAGAAATACATATACATATAGATATACATATACATATACATACATACATACATACATACATACATACATATGTAGGTCTTTGGTTATTCGGGTTTTCTCCCGCGTAAAATTGGAAGTGTCTTGGCGACGTTTCGACGAAGTCTCATTCGTCATCTTCAGGCTGGTGTTTTCGGCTTTGTGCTTCTAGGAGCAATGCTCCTAGACCTACATACAAATACCTGCGAAAACCTCAGAAAACGTGTGTGTGTGTGTGTGTGTGTGTGTGTGTGTGTGTGTGTATTCTTAGATTGTCCTAAATCAGAGTAGAGTTTAACCCCTTCTTAGATGCCTCTTTTGCATCAAAACAGAAAAAAAATCCTTTCATAGTATCTGTTCTGTTTCTAGATTGTAGCTTTATTTCGATACGTGCATTAAAAGTAGAGATTAAGGCCACATTGTTTGAGAATACAATCTACAATATCTGTAGAGTGGTTATTAATATTTATACCTAAAACAAAACCCTAAGCAAAGCAAAATACCCTATAATCAGAATTTTCTTTGAGTTAAGCATTACGTTCTCCAGTATGGTGATCATGCAAGTCTGATAACAAACAAATGTTGCACCTAGTTGATTCTGTATTCTACCATATTTTGAGTACATTTTTAAAAATAAACTAATACTTTGTAGTATTAGAGAGTTACTTTGGTGTAATGGTTAAGGCACCAGGTTAGAAACTGGCAGTGTGTCCTTATCCTACTTCAGGCATAAAACCATATGAGTGACTTTTGGGCCAATCACTCTCCACTATAGAAAGAAATCAAGGGCAAACTGTTTTTCAAAATCTTGCCAAGAAAACTGCACAGACTTGTCTAGGCAGTCACCAGCATTCAAGATTGATTTAAAGGCATATATATTAACATTGACTATCAAGAACCTAGCTGAACTACAGAACATTTGTTGTCGCTTATGAAATGAATTATAAGTTTTTTTGCAGAAGGGTGGAAAACTTAAATGTTTTTGTCACACAATTATGTAAAAAAAAAAACCAAAGCTAAAACCTAATAAAATACTCAAATGTCTAAACGTTTTCCCCTGATAGATTCTAGTTTAGCATTTGAACCTTACCAATATTCTTTTCAGTTCAGCTGTCTTCTGTACTTGAATTATCCTTACAGAAAAAATCAAGAGGATATATGCCATCAGCTACTAGGAATCTTGACGTTAGGGTCTTAACACAATTGGTAAGTAAACTTTTTTACAAAGGGATTAAAAAGTAAGATGGGACATCCTCCATTCAGATCTCACTTACATATCAGTTCATAGCCTTAGGCAAATTGGTAATTATCAGTCTTGGCTTTCCATCTCAGCAAACATAAGAATAATGAAAATCTTCAGAAGAAGGTGGTAGAAGGGTTTTCTGGGAGTTTTCCTTTTTTTCCCAAGACCGCTTTCATTTTCCATGAGTAACTTCAAAGTGTTTGTAGCATGGTTGGTAAAAGATGAAAGCTGGTTGAAATATCTGCTAATTTGTTTAGGAGGCTGTAGGCAGTCTACTATCTTTCAGCTTGAATGCAGATCACTTTAATAAATATTAATAAAGAATATGTATTAAGCATTTTCCAACGTAGAAAAATCCTGATGGTGTTCCTCATTGAAAGATACTTCCTTTATGGAACAGCCTCTCTCTGGAAATGAAATTTCCCCACTCTCAATTAGCCTTCTGGAAGTTATTTAAAATGGAACTATTCCAAAGAACCTTTGAGGATAATTGGTGTAATGCTATCTTGTTTACTATACTATTATATTTATTTTTTTATCATGGATGTTTCAATATTGTACATTTCAATGTCTGTTAATGTTGGTAACTAAAAGGACTGTCTGGAAATTACAATGATGTGGAACTCTCATAAATAAAAATAGAACTTCACATTTACAGCAGAGTTTACAATTATTAAAAATAGGGTGGAACTGGTTAACATATGTACTATTTGTGATTTCTGCCTCTTCTCTGTTTCAGATGCAAAGTACAAACTCCAGATCAACAGCTACAGTCCAAATCTGCAGTGGTTCCATAAATCTTAAAGGAGCTTTAAAATGTAAAGCTTACATCCATAATAACAAGCCTAAAGTTAAAGATGCTGTTCAGGTATTTATACTATCCCCCATCTTTGAAAAATGTGCTTGTTTTCATATTCCAGCCAAGATCTCTGATTTTCCTAGTAATTAATATAAATAAGGGATATAATTGCAATAGTCCATAAAATTTTGACCAGAGGTTCCATGCAAGCTTTTCTTCAAAAATGACAAAACAGAACCTCAAATCTATATTAGCTCTCCCTAGTGTATAACAATAATTTTGGGGATAATGTTGACAGGGTGAGCATAACTGGAGTGGGTGATGGTCTTAAAAAATGTTTTTTAATGAAAGTGTAGCTAATTCTAAAGTTTTTTTCTTCAAGTTAAGACCTGGGAGGTATTGTTATATGGGTTTTTTTTTTAACGACTCAATGTAGTTTGTGTCTAGTCATGATTTCTTTATGCTATGTTTGTACAAATAAGTCCTGGGTTTGTACAAATGACTTTTCCAACAGAGTGTGATATATGAACATAGCTAGAGCCTCTTGCTTGTGTCTGAGGAAATGAAAGATGATGAGAATAAGGAGCATTTCTTGTCTTTGATTTCAAACTATGCGTATAATAGCCCCATGGGGAGTTCAATCCACTTTCAGTATCTGCCGGATTTCTATAAAGTGATATGCACAGTCTTCCTCTGTTGAGGGAATAATAATCAGACAGGATGCCCATTATCAGGGGCCTCTCTTCAAATAGTTTAATCTTTTTTTAAAAAAAATACTGTAGACAAAAAACTCTACTGCCATTTCTGTGACAATCTCCCAAACTGGTGAGCAGTCTTGCCTAGAAGGCAGGCTGAATTTTGACAGTGTATCATGCAACCTGTTTTTATCACACACTCTTTCCTCTGCAAAGATGAATGCATTTGGTTTTCTTCAGAGTCAGCATCCCTGGCAATAATTTCAATTCTTTTATAATAGGTATTAAGTTTATATTATAAGTTTTAGAAGGAGCGTGTATTTGGAATATACAAAACCGGTTACAAAATGTTGCATAGAACTCCAGAGGATCTTCCAAGGTTTGGCTCAGATTGGTGGGTTTTGCACACACATAGCTTTTATACATGTTATTTTGTGTTTTTTTTGTAGGCCTTGAAGAGAGACATAATAAACACTCTCTCCGATCGTTGTGAAATATTGTTTGAAGATTTGCTTGTCAATGAAGCAAAGAAAGAAAAAGGTAAGAGAAGAAGGAGCCCAATAACCCAATCATATGCTTTTAAAAATTTAATGTAGTTTCTCCAGACTAATTTTATTTGAGCTTATTTCCACATACCGTATTTTTTCGGAGTATAAAATGCACTTTTTTCCCCTCCTAAAAGAGGCTGAAAATTTGGGTGCATCTTATACTCCGAATGTAGCTTTTTCAAACTTTTTTTCAGCCCTAACGGGGCACTAGCGAGTGAAGCGATCTATGTGCTTTGCCTACTCCCTCCGACTCTCAGCTGTGAAGCTTTTTTTCAGCCCTAACAAGGCGTTAGCGAGTGAAGCAATCTCCATGGTTTGCCTGCTTTTCTCATTGCTTCTCTCTCCAAAGATCAGTTGTGCTTTAGAAGCTGTTTTTATCCCCAAGCAGGGGATAAAACTAATGTGCTGAAGCTGACCAAACTAAGGAGGCTAGCCAGATGAATACCTGGTAGGCAGATTTTTTTTTCTATTTTCCTCCCCAAAAACTAAGCTGCGTCTTATACTCTGGTGCATCTTATACTCCGAAAAATATGGTAAGTGTGTGATTTTTAGAAAGTGTATCAACATTACATGTGCATTATTCTATACGTTTTTTTCTAAAAGTGCACTTTTTATAAGTATTTTAATTTTGGACTTCTCTGTCACAATATTTAGAAAATAAGTAAGGGATGTGTCAATAAAGCTAGAACCTAAGTTTCAAGTTCAAGTTTCAAGTTTATTTAATTTGTATACCACCCTACTGCCGAGGGACTCAGGGCGGTGAACAGCCATAAATAAAACATATGAATACAACATTTAAAACCCACTAAAATCCAATTAAATAAATTTGGCCATAGAAATATTAAAACCCCAATAATTAAAACAGATTAGAATTTATAATATTATTAAAAAAAGGGGAATCAGGCCAGGCCTGCCTGGTGAAATAAAAAGGTCTTAAGAGCGCGGCGAAAGGTGCGTAGGTCCGGGATCCTCCGAATCTCCGGGGGGAGCTCATTCCAGATAGTAGGTGCCCCCACAGAGAAGGCTCTCCCCCTGGGGGCCGCCAGTCAACATTGTTTGGCTGACGGCACCCAGAGGAGGCCCTCTCTATGAGAGCGTACCAGCCGGTGGGAGGCCACTGGTGGCAGTAGGCGGTCTTGTAAATAACCAGGTCCTAAGCCATGGAGCTTAGGTAAAGGTAGTAACCAAAACCTTGAAGCGCACCCGGAAGACCACCGGGAACCAGTGCAGCTCGCGCAGGAGAGGTGTCACACGGGAATGCCATGTCGCTACCGTAACCACCCGCGCGGCTGCACTCTGGGCCAGTTGGAGCCTCCAAGTGCTCCTCAAGGGGAGCCCCATATAGAGAGCATTACAGTAGTCCAGGCGGGAAGTGACAAGGGCGTGAGTGACCGTAAAGAGTCCCGATCCAGAAAGGAACGCAACTGGCGGATCAGGCGAACCTGATAAAAAATCCCCCTGGTCACGTCCGTCAAGTGCTCTTCTAAAGACAGCCGTGAATCCAAGAGGACGCCCAACTTGCGAGCCCTCTTCATGGGGGCCAGTGATTCGCCCCCAATAGTCAGTGATGGCACCAACTGACTATATCGGGACGTCGGAAACCACAGCCACTCGGTATTGGATGGGTTGAGTCTGAGCCTGTTACTCCCATCCAGATCCTACTTAGCATTTTTGACAAATTATGCTGCCCTATAGTGAAGGAAATTATATTAAGCATCCCAGCATTATACTTGGAATCCCTAATATGGTGTGCCAATGTGTCTATAGAGAATTCCAAATACCTTATCCACTTAATTTACATTTATATTTTTCTCAGAAGCTGAGGGTCTTCTGTTGCCTTTTGGATAACTGATCAAGCTGAATAATGTCTATGGCCTCATATACAGTAGTAAAAACTGAAAGAGTTTCTCTTTGTCTTTTTGTTTTCCCACCCTTCTGCATGTACTGAGCAGAAATAGACAACTATTCAAAATGCTAATGTATTTGTTTTTGGAAAACTTTCACCTTTAACTAATATGGCCAAGTGGCTTATAATTTTTAACTAACTCTTCAGATAGCATATTTGTGTTTATACTGTATGTGAATGCTGTTGCGTGATAAATGCTGACTACATTTTACTACTGAAACAAATCTTTCAGAATGACTTTCCTTTCCTCAAGATGTTCTACTCCCTTCCTTTTTCCTTAATGTCCTCTTTTATTGTCACAGACTTCAAGGACAAATGTTGCCAATTACTTATATTCTTCTCTTGATTCTTTTGATTCACTGTGTCTTACCTTTCATGGTCTTTGATGACATGGCTTGGAAAGTTATTCTGATCTCAGTTACCTGCTGTGCCCAGCAAGCAGTATTTGAAGTACCATTTTTTCTAGGAAATGGATATATTATAGTAATATAATAATAAATAATATTTTCTGGCCTATTCATAAGACATGCTTAGCAATCAGCCTCTGAACACAATTAGTGCTTCTTCCTATCTTGAGCCTGGATGCTGTTTTAGGGATTGGGGCCTTTAATTTTTAGAAGACTCGCAACAGATAATCCATGGATGCTCCGAAGTCATCAGAAGGAGTATAAATGCATTTTCTCCATTCGCGCTTTGCCTTTTTGAGGGACTTTTAAGGCGGGGGGAGGGGGGGAGGGGACATAGATAGAAGTAACTATCCTTACCACTCTTAAACATTTCTTATCTCTATAAAAAGCACAAGGAAACAAAAAGCCTGGACATAATTGTGCTGCTCAAAGTCATTTTGAAATTGCGTTTTGACAGCATTTTCTCTCAAGTCCCACCTTTGCCTCAACAGAAGAGAATATATGTAGCTCAGGGTTGAACTATGCTCTCTGAATTTGGTTGCTTGCAGACCTTTCATTACCCAACTACCCTGTTTCCCCCAAAATAAGACATCAGGCTTTTGAGCCCAGTCGGGCTTTTGAGCACATAGCAAAGCGCTTATTTCAGGGTTCAAAAAAATATAAGACAGGGTCTTATTTTCGGGGAAACATGGTCGGTAACATCATCAGTGCCTTTATCTCTTACCAATTAACCCAAAAGATGCATACAACAAAATGCACTCTAAAAGTATAAGAAGTCAGTTTAATGTAAATTGGATGCTGGGAGCTTGCTGGTGTATTATTATTATTATTATTACGCTTATTCAAAAGTAGTATTGATGCTGTATATGTGTTTCATTCATATATAAAATGTCTTACGCTGTTAAAAATTACATGTGCAGCCATTATTTGTGTACAGCAGTGCTCTTAGAGCTTTTTTTATTAGTAATTAACAAGGGATTCCCTTTCTTTTTGTTTTAGATTCCGAAAGGGAATACCACATCTTACCTTGTAGAGTTTTCACTCCCATTGTGGGATCCAATGTGTTGCTTTGTGATTATAAATTTGGTGATGAGACAATCGGGGAAATTCAGGAGCATTTTCTTGAAATGATGGATCAAGCTGTTCAATCAGATGATTTGCATATTGCTGAGGAAGTGAATACAGGTAAATGTAACTGCTAAGAATCAGATTGTTTTCTGCTAGGAATTACTCAGAAACCAAACCTGAAACTGAAGCACGTTTTAATTCAGGCTCATTCAAATATTCGATACTTTAAATGGTTTCCACAGGCACATGATGTATTGTATCTCCAAAACATTTGAAGAAAATTTTGTTGGGGTCCCACTTTCCCACTTTTGAAACTTGTAACCGGACAGTAACCTTAAGGGCATTGAATTATAGTTCATTGCAAAATAGCATTTTAATATGTAAATTATTTTAATTTTTTTAAAGGAATGTTTCTTAATCACTAGGAGGATTTTGAACTCTATGATCAAAGTATGTTTATTAGTTTTCCTTGGAGCTAAGGACCAACTAAGACGCTGTAGGAGATGTTCAACAAAATGTCCTAGGACCTATCTTTTGCTTAAAATAATTTGGGAGACTCTTGTTTTGAAGCAGACCGTAGCCCACATCAAAAGAAAGTAGGAACAATAGTGATATTCAGTTTTTTCCCATCTGGTGTGAGAAGCTCACTCAAGCACACTTAACGTTTGGTCTTTCATAAATGGTAAGCTGTAGAACAATCTTTAATTGAAGCACAGAAAAATAGATTTTTTTCCAATGAAAGACTGGATCTTTTATATCTTGTCTTGCTTAACCCTAAACGAAAACACCACAAATTCACTTTCTTGGATAACACGAAACCAAAAAATTCAGAAAATGAGCTTACAATTTTTCATTCTCCCAAAATCCTTCTCACAAGGATGGTGGCTTCTTAGAGAATAAGCATCTTAAAGGAAACAAAAGATGGTTTTCTGGAAATTATCTCAATATCCCAAGTGTGTTATCTACAGTTGTATAATCTTTGCAACTGTATAATAGTGCACAAGAGCAACTGATGAAAAATAAGAGACCTGCTTTTTCAGTGTATTGTTTCTCAGTTTAACTCGGTGACCTCTCCTAGATGCAATTTATTGCACTGAATAAAACCTGTTAGTTTTTATATTTATTTAAAACATTTTAATTATGTTTGAACTATAATTATGTCAAACATGATCCTCTGAGCAACTGATAATTTGATAGATATTTCACAAGTCTATATTTTAGGAACTTCTGTTCCTTATCATGAAAAAGTAAGATATACATTAAGTGGTTTGACTGAGTCTCAGCTTCTGTTTACCAAGGATTTTGAACAGAGAAACAAATAAGATTGTGGGTACCTCACTGAGGATAATCTCTTCCCTTTAATTTATTCTTAATCTAGTTGAAGATTTATTGAATCCAAGAATGGGCATCCTGACTCTACACGAGAGTAGCCATGACGTGCATTAGAATAGTTGTGGTTAAGATGACTTCCATGGCAAGGCAAGCAGAATTGTTCCATTGTGGCCAAAAGTTGGATTTTTAAAAGCTGAAATACATTTGGGTGATGGGGTGGCGTTCTTTCTTAAACTTTATTTGCCAGTTTCAGATTTCATTTTTATTTTTTCATTCCCCATTATGGATGTTAAATAAGTGTTTGTTAGAAAAACAGCAGGAAGGTGTAAAAACCATTTGGTCAAATTGTTGAATTTACTTCATTTTTATATTGATATTGACAATACCTCACAGCCTATTAAGAAAGAACAAATATGACACTGCCAATTTTAATGACATAGATTCCAAGTGTACCTGCTTTGATATCTGATAGCCACATGGAATATTCAGATTTGTAAAGTCTATTTCTATGTAAAAACTAAGGGACAGGTTGTCCTAGGACATCATCCTAAAATTTACGTTCAACATTGTCTAGTAGAAATTACCTGGATAGAATTTCCAGTAGCTAAGGAACACAATACTATGATTATGCCTCTTAATTGCTCTTCTATAAGTTAGCATTTTTTTTAAATAGTTCTGACTGGTTACAGTGACAAATATTCCATTGTGTTAAGTAAACTAACTTGTGGAATATATTCTGTTGATTCTTAGATTTTGCAACTATAGAAATGTTGACTACTTACATACAGAATAATTACTCCATGATTTTAGTAATCATTGTACTTGTTGGCAAATCATAACATGGAGTTCTCTCTTCTGAAAAATATCCTAAAATTGAACGGTGCAGAAAATATAGCTTACATGAATTAATATCAAAATAGATTAACACCTTCTTGGTTTATCTGCTATAACTATGAAGGCTTTTCATTGACTATTAGGTTTAAATGCTCATTGCTTTTATATTGTATTTGTTTACTGTGAGCATTCAGAAAAGTGTTCATAGATGGAAATATTGAAAAAAAAGTCTTGCTTTGAGGGGTTCTTTATTTGGGGAGATAATTGTTGCACAATGTTGCCTCCGTTGTTGGGATGGATCTATGTAAAAGCTTCTGTTTACATAGTTTATACATCATCCTTTCTTTTTTTTTTATTGAAAAAGTTTTAAAAGTTTTACATACATTTTCTCCCCCCTCCCCAACCACCCCCCCGACTTCCCAGAGCAAATACAAAATATAAAATACAGCTTAAATCCCCTAAATTCAACTCCATCTCTCACTTATCATAATCATTAAACAAATAGATAAAAGGAAAGCAAGTCTTCTTTCTTCTTATTCCATCTAATTCAACAAAATTAGTATCCATTTATAATTACAGCAGTTAATAAAACAATTAAGTATTACCTAATCAAACCTATCATTACTCAATTTAGCTAATAGATACTTAACAGATTATTAGATCTATACAGTTTAACAAGATATTTTATAACTTCTTTCATTTAAAACAAAAAAAAACCTCATTCAAAGACCCCAAATTTAAAATAAAATACTATATAAACTCTTCCGTCCTCCACTTTTAAACCATCAAGGTCCAGTTATAATTAAAACGCTTAATAAAAAAAAATTTCTAACTAAAAAACAATAATCAAACCTCTTATTAATTTATCAATACATATTAAGAAATCAACTAAAAACATCATTTAATAGCTATATCAAACATTTAGATTCTTCATACTAGATTAAACCAGTTGCTAATCTTCTTATCTTCACATCTTCCAACAGCATGTAGAATGTCTTCATTTGCGTCTACCCACCTAAATAAAAATTGCTTCTTTATATAACACACACCCCCCGAGTGACTTTGTAATTGTATTTCAAATAGTATCCATCAAATCCAGCCAAAAATTAGATTAATAAATTCATCAGACGTATTAGGGAAACCACCAGATCAACTGCAATTGCCCTAGGCCCATAGTCCTTTTGCCTTATATTTATTACCATCAAACAGAAAACTCGAATTTACTATATTCAATCATCCTTTCAAATAATAAGTATAGCATAGAAGAATTGCTGATGCTGAGTATTAGGCAAGAAAACTTTGGGGAAATATTGTGCGAAAAAAATCATGTATATTTGGCTATACACAAATGGGAAGGAAAATTAATAATTCAAAATGTTTTCATCTTCTCCTGAGTTTTTTCAAAGGATAGTGCAATTCAGTTCTTTAGAGTTCCAGGTATTTAATAATTACTAATACATGTCTTAAAAAATATTCCATGTGCTTTATTTGGATAACCTGCCTTGGGGTGTGAGTTTAAAGGCAGTGATGTCTTAAGTAAGACCCAGGGTTGTTTATATCTTGTATGCAAAATTAAATTATGCAACAAGAATTTGCATACATAGACTTGGTTTTTCCATCCTGGGCTCTGAAAAAAAAACTTTTTTAAAAAATTTTTTGACGAAGGAACATTGGCTTGGAGATGTTCAAGCAACATATAAACTCATGCTTTTGTCTTATTTCTTTTAATTATAGTTGAAGTAAGCCTGCCAAAGGAATTCCAAGATAATACACAACCGAAGCAAGTGACAAAAGAAATGCTGCTGTTGAAACTACATCAAAATATGGGTATGCACATTTTGGCCTTTACTCCTGAACTGCTTAAAATAATCACTTTAGTATGATTTATCAATTTTCTTGAAGCATTCTCACACAGTCTTCTTTACATTTATATCTAATTGTTTTAATGGTTATTTAAGATTGCTTTAATCATTAGTTTTATTGTACCCTGTCCAGAATCACATTTGTGAGGTAGGTGTCTATATAAATTTAAATAAATGGATGGATGGATGGATGGATAGATAGATAGATAGATAGATAGATAGATAGATAGATACTGAGTCATTATTTAGCAACCAATTGAAGTTACAATAATGATAACTTGGCAAACAATCCTCATATTTATGACCATCTCAAGCAAAGGAAAGTTGAAGTAAAAATGTAAGTACAGTTGCAGTTTCAGTTAGCAATCGCTTTGCTAAGCAATCAAGTCCTAAAGATTGTTAAAGAAGGAGTACCTGCAGAAGACAGGCAGATAGACAGACAATGTAAAGAACATTCATTGCCTATTGACTTGGCTGTTTTGGTTCCTGATTTTCTAGCATTCTTTTGCTGTTGCAGTTACTCTTTATTTTAGTAATATACTTTTCTCCTGCCTGAGGAAGCTCAAAATATATCCACAGGAGAAAGACTATAAACAGTGTACTACAAAATTAAACTAGTAAAAATGTAGTTTTTAGCTGGAGATGAATTAAAGTAAAATTACCAATTTGTATTATCTTCCTATTCTTTTTTATTTCTTTTCAGGAGTGGTGATAGCTGTGGCAGTTGCCATATCTGCAATAGCTTTCTCCTTTAACTACTTCAGTGATTAAGCTTCAGAAAGCAAGAACGAACATCAAAACTCATGTCATTACAGATGTACTGTAAGGATGCAAGCATCTTGAACTGAATACGTTAAGATATGTTGTCATCTAACAATAGCAATACATGGCTCTAAAAAGCAATTATTCTCTTTCTTCATGAAAGTAATGTAGGTGGTATACATTGCTTTTTAGGGAAAAGTGAGAGAACTCACATTGTCAACTGGCACATCCAAGGGATTAATTTTTCAGGGGACAACTGAAACATAACATATCTATTCTAATGTTCTCCTTACTTAATAAAATGTATAAAAACCCTGCTGATATGGTGCTTTTTTAGGAAATTGCTGGAATTGTATGATATACAATACAAGTTCCTTTTTCTTTGAATGAACCCATAAGTGTTTTTTTTTCAGTTACATACTGTGATTATTTATCTTCCTTGATTCATCTACACCTGTCACAGAGTATATGTGATGTGAGTATATGTATACATATGTATTTATTTCACAGTGAAGATATCCTGCGCCAGCCATGGTGGATACTGGTGACTGTTATATAATAATACAACATAGAATAAAACAGTTAGTTGCTATGATTGAAACCCCAGCTAAGGGTTCACTGGAATAGGATATATTTTACTTATTTGTGAAATGCAAGTATGACTTTATACCTCTGACAGAGATTCCAGAGATTAGGGTGTATTACAGAGAAGGTTTGTCATTATGTCCATGTTCTCTTCATGCTGCTTTCAGAAAGAGGAATATTCTGTGCATTTTTCTCTCCCTCCCTCTCCCCACTTTTTAACAAAACTTTATTTTCTCTTTTCTTTGGGAAAACTTCTCATGTAAGTGATATTGTTCCTCTCCTGAAAATAAACTCATGTGATGTGGTCCTTTATTAGTATATAAAGCGTTACAGGCTTGGATCATGTCTAACTGATATACAAAGTTTATTTGCTTCCTGTTTTATGTCCACTTCATTGTTCACAACCCAAAGCCTCAGGGGATTGAATAGTTTACAATATTGCAAAAATAAATAAGTTTTAAAAAAGTAATCTGCCTTTTTATCTGAGTTGCTTTCAGTGCATTTTGTCAGATATTAACTTGGCTATGTTGGTCACCTGATTTGTAGGAACTTTATTACTAAAGTTTGTATGCTGCTCCATTTCAAACTCTCTTACATTAATGTCACTTTGACTTACAATAGAAAAAGTCAGCAAGTAAGGAAACTTCTTTTAAGAGATTCTGGATTTATACAAAGATGCCCATTGCCAGGATAATGAGTATATGTTGCAAGAAGTCTCAACGCAAAATACTTTACAATGCTATTTATGGAAGAAAGCAGTAAATAATGATGGAGAACTCTCAAGAATGTTGTGAGTGTTCAAAAACCTATTCACTCTGGGAGTGTCCTGTTAAGGAAGTGTTCTGTTTAGAAATTCTTTCCCCATTCTCAGTGCATTGTGTCTGCCAGCTTTCACTGGTAGTCATTGTTAAAAGTTGATCTGAATTTTATATTCACCTGTTCTCAGATTATTATCTTTCTATTCTTGTATATGAAATAACCACAGCATGGGATGGATCTATGTCGTGTTAGTGACTTTGAGGCTGGTGTGATTCATAGAAGACGTGACTTCTCCTTCTTTGAAAATGGACATGGAGATATTAAGATAGCCTTGAGTAAAACATCTGATTAGAGTTCTGCCACCCCTCCAAATTAAGGGCAGGAAAACCTATCTCTTTTCTTCCTACCACCTTATTTTTCTGCAGATAAAGTAAATAAGACACCTGTCAGAATGTTTTGAGAGAACCCAGTTTAGAGCCATTCTACTCAGCTGAAGTAATGGCTTAAGTAAAGAGCAGGATCATGCCTGCCCCATTTTGGGTCTGCTTCAAGTTTCAATAGCTAGGAGGAAAATAACAAAGTGTTGCCTCATGAAATGACAGATTTTTTTCCATCTTCTCTGCCAATACAACTGTTGATTTTCAGACTACAGACTTAATTAATTAATTAATTAGAGATTCTTAACGCCATTAGAAATTCTTACAGGCAAGATCTTTCTGATGCAATTGCCCTTCCCTTCTCCAAGTCTTCTATGATGGATCTGGTTGATACCACTTGTTTCTTAATCCTGCATTTTCCACTGTTTCACAGTTTCCACAGTAGCTAAGTGTGGGCTGCAAGTTTTGTTTTCCTGCGAGTTCTATTATAAAGCTACTTTAGATCATTGTTACATTGTAAGTTGCTGATTTTCAAGTTGTAAAAATATGATTCCTTTTCTAGTAGTATGGTTAACTCACTTTTTGACAAAGCAGAATGTCACATGTCCGGAGTAATGCAGTTCGTTGGATGATGGAATCCAGGTTAAATATGGCGACTTGGTCAGATTCAAAACTGATCTTCTGATGGAACCAGAATGAAGGTGATGTTTCTTGATCTTTCAGCAGGTTATAAGATAATAATACAGAGGAAATTATATAAATCAGATAAATATATAAATAAAGTTCAATTACTGCATATTTCACGTTTGGGAATTCTAGCTCCAGGTATATTCATCTAAATAATGCATTAAACATGATAACTTTACCCTTTGAAAATTCAGAAATCGCTATACTTTATACTTCTGATAGTGAAGTAGTGATGCCTCCTTTCCTTAAGATGGCAACCAATAGGGATTTTATGATGGATTTAAGCTATATGGTGGGAGTTAGTGTTCAGTTTTGAGGTTTGAGTGTTGCAGTTGGGATTGTTTTGTTTTTATTTTTTGGAACGGAGGATGCCCCTGATCATGTTACTGGGACTCTGATAGTTGCAGACGGCTTTTGACTCCTGATGGAAAAAGGCTGCTGGGACTCTGAGCTGGCTTCCCAGCTGCCTCAGACGGTCAGAACTGCCTTTGGAGCATATCCAAAGCAGTAGTTGTGGTGAAACCATGATGGACACCATTGGTGGTGTTGCAGTACTCCAGTTGGAACTGAAATTCAGCTGAGAACTCATGAAGCTATTGAGCAAGTCTTCACCAGAACACTAGCCGTGACAGTGCTCGCACAGCACCTTTTATTCAACAATATTTTGGACCAAATGTGTTAATGTTTATGCTGGCTTCTGATAGACTTCTGTGTTCAATTCAAGATGGTGGTGATTCCCTTTAAAACCTTACACGGCATAGGACCGGGTTACTTTTCCCAATAACTTCCACAGGAAAGGCATGCTCCAGGTTCCTTCTTTTAAATCTTACCCATCTTATGTAACCTAAGAAATGTGGCTTTCCTGTGGACACTTTCCAGAGTGTGCCCCTGTTTTCTGGAACAATCTCCCCCCCCCCCAATTTTACCCCCCAAAACTGGGAAAACTTGTTGACTCGCGTATAAGCCTGGGGTGGAAAATGCAGCGGCTACTGGTAAATTTCAAAATAAAAAAAGACTGGTCAAAAGTGTGAGGACCTGTCAGAAATCACTTTTTTCAGCCCTCTGGGTAGTCCTTTTATGCACATGGACTACTCAGAGGGCTGAAAAAGTTACTTTTGACTGGTCCTCACACTTGTGACCAGTCCTCAAACTTATGACTGTCCTCACATTTTACGTTTTTGTCGTATCTTGTCACCATGGTAAAGAGAAGCAGTTGTGAAATGAGTGACATGGTTTTAAGAATGCTGCACGGGCATAAATGTGAGGATGGTCATAAGTGTGAGGACCAGACAGAAGTGCGAGGACTGGTCACAAGTGTGAGGACCAGTCAAAAGTAACTTTTTCAGCCCTCTGAGTAGTCCATGTGCACAAAAGGACTACTCAAAGGGCTGAAAAAAGTGATTTCTGACAGGTCCTCACACTTTTGACCGGTCTTCACACTTATGACTGGTCATCATTTATGCCCATTGTAGCATTCTTAAAAACGGTGTCACTCATTTCACAACTGCTTCTCTTCACCATGGTGACAAGATAGGGCCAAAACGTAAAATGTGAGGACAGTCGTAAGTTCAAGGACTGGTCACAAGTGCGAGGACCAGTCAAAAATAACTTTTTCAGCCCTCTGAGTAGTCCATGTGCATAAAAGGAGTCCATGTGCATAAAAGGAGTCCATGTGCATAAAAGGAGAGGGAGAAAGAGAGGAGGAGAAGAAGAAAGGAAGAGGAAGTAGGGAGGAGAAGAAGGGGGGAAGAGAAAGTAAGAAGGAAAGAAAAGAGGTGGTAGGTTGAGGAGAAAGATTGCTATACAATAAAAAAGATGAAAGGGAAGAAAACCAACCCCAAACACATATAAAGATATTAAGATAAAGAATGAATTGTTAAACTTTAAAGAATAAAAGAGAACAAATATGAATAAATAGCAATAATTAGAAACACACATACAAACATACAATGTATTTTCTTTGAACAGAATATTTGGCCGGTTCACAAATTTAAACAGTGTTTAGTCATTTCACTTAAATTTACAATTTCTATATTTCCTTTTTGCCATATTTATTCCTCATCTATTTTTTAAAAAACCAATATTACCCTTCATCCTCATCTCTAATCTTAATCAAATTCAATTTTTCACTTCTATTCTATATTATACCCCTTCCCATTGTCATCTATTTTTATATCAATCCTCACATTGCTTAATTATGTAATATTACAGTTGTTTAATACAAATTCAACATTTTAATATAAATCAATTAGTTATATAACTATCTTTTTGTATATTAATCAATATGAACATGAATATTCCAATTATTTCCATGCAATCCAATTTCTTACAAATCAATTAATTATATTTACCAATAATAATAAACCAAATAACTTCCCCCAATATTCTTCCAAACCACAACTTAACCATTTCTGCTTTCAACATAATATACAATTAATAATATCTCAATTATTACAATTCCCTATTTAAATAAAGCTTTTTTTTCTTTTGTTTTAAAATCTTGAACTCCCCTCTTTTGCCATTTGCCATAAATTTCCCATTGTTTGCACCAACCTTTTTTGATGAGGAAAAAGAAAAGAAATGTGCCTTAGCAAACAGCAAAGCCAACAAGCTGTTTTAGTTTCGCTTTTGGTTTCAGCACAAGGAGAGAAAAAAATGTGCTCTTTGCAGCAGGCACCTTTTTGCAGCTGGCACCGATCTTCTCATTTGTTTTCTTTTAACTCTGATCAGCTGTAGGGGGGGGCCTTTGAAGCCCCGCTGGCAAGAATTTAAAGTTTGTTTTTTTCCTCTAGCCATCAGCTGGAACTCAGGAGGCAGTCTCAATAGATTGGGAGGGGGCGGGGTAAGCAAACCCTGTTCTCCCGCTGTTTCCTAGCTTGCAGGGAAAAAGTCATTTTTTTCGTGACCCGCGTATAAGCCTAGGGGGCGTTTTTCAGCCTGAAAAACGGGCTGAAAAACTCAGCTTATACACGAGTATATACGATACAATAGGCCACAATTCTTTTCACCTTTAGAAAAGCCAATAAGACCCCAAGCATTAGGGGTCAACTGAGTGGGAATCCCCCTGTGATTGTTTCATTGTACAGCTGATTGCCATTTTATGTTTTGTATTTTTAAATTGTCTATTATTACATGGGAGGGGATTTGCTTTTTTTAAATGATCTACTGTGTGGTTAGGAGCCAGCACTGTTTGAGATGGTAAGTGTAATCTGAAAATAAGTAAATAAATGACTGATCTTATCATAGCTTTCTTACTCCCCCCCATAAATCCTTCAAATGCATTTGATTTATCAATTTTAAAATGAATTATTGTGATTGGAGACCATTCTCTAAGATTTCTCTGAATCCAAATGTGTAGGTCCTGTGTAACTCAGTGTGGAAAAACAAGAATCATTTGAACTGTAATTCTCAAGGTATAGCCACTTTTTTCCTCGGAATCAGGAAGCAAATCTAATTCAGACGATTTACTCAAGCTTAGTGATGCACGTTTTCTTTGGGTGGTCAACATGTATAATCTAAGGGAATTCAAACAGCTGTACATTTAATATGTTTTCCACTTTGCCTGCTAGATTTCCATTCCATTCTGTCAAAGGTAGGTCTGCATTCTTAAATATCGGGCATAAAATGTAAGCTTAATGTATTACATGGGTTAATTTCTTTCACTTTTTCACAGTAACATCTCACAAGTCTGTGTTTCTCATAAACTCTTACTTCTCTGTTTACTTGTATTGCATAATTCCATAATTCCAAAAACATAATTCCAGGAAGTGCTGTAAAAGTAAATCAATTTCTGGGGCAGGCCCTGAGCTTTTGTGAGCAAACAAGGCATTTTTACCGTAAAAATATAGAAAAGGCCATGAGCTTTTTACACCTTGCACACTTTATAAAATGACTCAGTTTTGGGGAAGAAAGGTTCAATTCTAGCCAGATTTCATTTGTATGTTATCATCGTACTATAATAACAATAAGATCCGGTCCTGCCAACTCAATTTCTTCCACGAAGATTAAGGGCGAAATTATTTTATATTCCAGTCTAGACTTATTGCAATTTCCTCTTGGCCAAAAGTATATAGTGATGAATCAGAGCATAGGTTCAAGATCTGTTCTGTGTCAGCATACAGTGGTTAAACATGTCAGAAAGCTTAAAACTCACTCCTAATGCATATGATCAGGGCTCAGACTAAGACTCACCTAATTATAAATGGGAAAGAATCCTGGAGAACTACCACTGAATAACAATAACCTGTTTGGAACTGTATGGCAGGCTGAACAGATAGTAAATAGTGCCGGAGCCACAATTGATGGGGACACCCTCTTTTTTTCTTATACCTCCTTTGTTCCCCAAGTTCCTGAAAGGAATAGATAGCTCTTACTAGAGGTGTTTTGTAATGGGTCCTAGAGCCCTGAGAAATTCAATTAAATAGCCTAAATGCTGAGCCAGTTGTACCAATGGCCTCATTCAGTAGAAAACATACATATTTCTGTATACTGATTAACTCCCAAATACATAGCTCTTTCAGTGCATGCAAAACTGTGCTGTTACAAGAAGATGTGTTTCCATCAAGTTTTGTCACCAAGTGGAAAAAAAACTGGATATGCTTTCAAAGTTTAATGCGTGAGGGTTCAGAATTATACATAGAACAGGTCATGGCTAATGAATGCAAGAGAAATTAAGGGGAGAATTCGGCCATTTTAGCAAATGGCCTTCCTTCTGGATTACTTCTGCAAGGCTATTTTTTTAAAAAAAAAAACACACACAAAATATATCCTTTAGATGTGGTTTGGGCACAACTCCTGATTTTTCTTATCTCTGCTGAAAATGATAACACAGGAACATTTGGAAGGCCATAAATCTACACTTGACACAGTCTTGTTACCTATCCTTGGTTGAAAGGAAGGAAGGTGAGAAAAAAGATTATTGAATGCCACCTTTGCAATCTTCTCATTTTCCTGCAGAAATCCTGATGGAGCCACAAAACCCTTAATTTAAGTTTCATTAATCATATACTGTTACCTTGAAGAATCATAATATACAGAAGCTTGGTTAGCTCCATCTGAATGAGTGCTGACAATTTTCAGTTTATAGACTTCCCCCAAGAACACAAGTTACTGCATGCTTGGTTAGTTATATGTTATTTTTTATAGCCATTTATCATTAGATCTATTAAAATTATGTTATAGATAAAATGGGATACAGTTAATGATCTACATATTTTATTTTTAATCTTCAGAGTTTGGTATATGAAGACTAGATGGAAGCTATTCAGTTTTAAATGAATAGCACTAAATCTTGTACAATAGACAACATTTTGTCTAAAAATAGTGTAGCCAATTCATTTCTACATACACATATATGCAGAACAGTAAACTTTCTATATATATATTTATACTTTATGTTTATTCCCACTATATAGCTAAACAACCTAAGCCAGGAGATGATCAATCTAGAAATTCTATATTTGATTTAAGAAACCAAAAATACAATACACAGAACACTTTTATATCAAGAATGTTTCAAACTGAGGTACTATCTGTTTATCCATGAAAAAGATAAATTGTCTAAAAATATATATAAGAGGAAGCAGGCAGGGCCACCAGCATTTTGCTAGGAACCCAACTTGTCCCATCTAACAAATACTATTTGTAAATACCCATCACATTTAACTTCATTAAAGAAAAACTAGAAGGAAAGTGAATAAATACCATTTGAGAGAAAAATACCTTTCTACTACAGCTTTATTCCTCTTCCAGCTTTTCTTTTTCCATCTTCCATTGCTTCTATGGGTCTGCCTGAATTGTTTACCACTTGCCATGAAAAAGTCCTGGGTTCAATTTTATATGTTAAATGCTTTTCTAAAATCTTGCCTTACAATGTTGACCTTCTTTATATTTTCAGGAATGGGTGAAGGTATTTTATTTCTTAGGACTAAAATCTCTCTTTGGGGCATCTACTTCCTGCACACTTACGAATTATTTCTTTCTCTGACTTTTACTTAGATCTTTGAAGTTTCCTTGTCTGATGTCACTGCAGGGTGGAAAGTCACTGTCATCCTCATGTCTGTTATATATTATAGAGATGTTAAACAGATGTAAAAAAAAGATGTTGAGACTCTAGAAAGAGTGCAGAGAACACCAACAAAGATGATTAGGGGGCTGGAGGCTAAAACATGAAGAACAGTTGCTGGAATTGGGTATGTCTAGTTTAATGAAAAGGACAACTAGGGATGGCATGATAGCAGTGTTCCAATATCTCAGGGGCTGCCACAAAGAAGAGGGAGTCAAGCTATTGTCCAAAGCACCTGAGGGTAGGACAAGAAGCAATGAGTGGGAACTAATCAAGGAGAGAAGCAGCCTAGAACTAAGAAGAAATTTCCTGACAGTGATAACAATTAATAAGTGGAACAACTTGCCTCCAGAAGTTGTGAATGCTCCAACACTGGAAATTTTAAGAAGTTGTTGGATAACCATTTGTCTGAAGTGGTGTAGGGTTTCCTGCCTGAGCAGGGGGTTGGACTAGAAGACCTCCATGGTCTCTTCCAGCTTTGTTATTCTATTCTATTAACCTGAAGGCGGAGTAGGTTGGAACAGAAACAAGGTAACAGTGGTTCCTCTTTTGTGTTCCTCTTCTGTGGAATTGGTTCAGTCTGGCAAACTCCAGAGAGATCCACAGTATGCAAGGAATCTGAGAGCCCTCCACCCATTAAGACAGAATATTTTCCATTCAACTTTCTGCCTCTCTGATGTGTTAGATCACTTACTGTGAAATTAGTCACTCTGTGTAAGGCTTTATTTAATATACATTGCACAACTGCTCCTGTTTACTTCATTTTTTGTAAATGAAATCTTTGGGGCTCACTCTAGCTGAGAGAGTGTATTTTAATGGTGCTGAAGACAAAACCAGAAGTCATTAGTCCTTCCCTCTTCCCTTTTAGAACAGTTATCTAGCAATAGAAAAGCACAAACCAAGATATTTTCCGAGTCTTTCTTGCACAACTATGTCAATGGTGGGTTTCACTTACCTTTGCTACTGGTTCGCTCACGCGCATGTGCTTGCTTCACTCACGTGCACGCCACTTCTGCACATGCACAGAGCATATTTGATGATGTCTGGGTGGGTGGATGGAGCCTCCTGCCACCACTACTACCGGTTCCCCCGAACCAGGGCAAACTGGTAGCAATCCATCACTGAACTATATACTGATTGTGCCCAGGGGAGAAGTACTAGCCCCAGTCCTATTACCTCATCTCCCTCTGTCTGAACATTGAGTAGGTGGCAGTGATGGTTTGTCCCATTACAGCTGCTTAAATACATGGAAAAATCAGTGTTCACTTGTTCTTGTTTTTTATATTGTCTGTGTGCACATATTAAAAAATAGAATAGACCCATTTAAAAGCTATGTTTTAAGTAGCCTTTAATTACATCTGCACAGAATAGAAAGGTTTAATCATTGATATTGTTTTATGAACACATTGTTTTAATTTACCATGTGACATCATACAGTATTTAATAAGTGTTTTGATGCATGTATACATTTTCTTTATACGTTTTCCAACACTAACCTAAGTTTACTAATTGCACACAATTAAAAGTGAGTTAAAAATACACTCTTTAATTTCTCTACAGATTTGGAGAGATAATGTACTTGATTAGCAGCTAATGCTATGTGATGCTTTCCAAACAGCACATGCTAAATATAATGTTCTTCAAGTCTCTTTTTTTGGCTAGTAATTTCAAATCAAATTATGATAACTACTCGCAAATCAGAGAATTTTTATTGTTTGCTTATTTCTTGTTAGGTTAAATTTCTAAAGCTGTCCAGTTGCATAACAACTCCAAGTAATGTACATTATTAAAAAGAATAGGAGAAAAGCATCATAATAAACTCAGATGGTAGTTTTATATAAAAAATGTTCTTCCACTTCCTATAATTCCCAAAGGGGCTTGTCACACTCCCTAAGGTAGGGCCAGGGGAAGAGCCAGATTTCAAGGTTTATTTAAACAAAGTCAGTTTTATAATGTTAGTAGCTCCATCCAAATATACCTTGTATTTTAGGGATCTGTCAACTTCTATATGTGTTTTATCTTAGCCAAATTCCTTCCAAATGAGGATTAAAACAATCTCACTTCCTACTCCTATCCTTCCAAAAAAGTTTATGTCCAGTATTAGTCCATCTTTAGTGGCCTCTGAAAATTGTCCATACTGCTGAGGGTATAGTTACAATTGGGTGATTTACATCTAGCATTGCATCCCCTTGGTAAGAAGATTTCTTACCAAAAGTGAAAGTGAAAAGAAGAGGAAAAAACAAAAATGGATCATCAGGCTAAGACCTGGGCATCCCTTATTTCTTTTATATCTTTCTATACTTTCTTAATAAGTCTTTTCTATTGCATCTATATGCAGCATTTCCTACATAAATTTGGCCCCAAATGGGATCCAAACTAAAAATTCACTGAGCACAAATGATGAAATACTAGATAACCTATCTACTGTTCAATTTCTTGTTCATTCATGTCACCATTGTCAAGTTCTGGAATTCCTTTCTGAGGGAGTAACCCATACTCATTTAAGAAAGTCTCCACATCTGTAGTAGAAAATTCTCCATTCAATTGGTCAGTTACACTAATGAAATTGCTTACAAGCTGCCCACCTTTGTAGACAAGTAGTGTTGGAAGAACATCACTGGAGAAACGATCTCCTGCCCCTGTGTTAGCAGCCTTAATTTTGCAAAATTTCACAATGGAATACTCAGCAGCAAGACTATTAAGGCTGCTGTTGAGTGCGTCACACTCCTTGATGTCATCTTCATAGATGTGGACAATTACAGTGGTGGCTTTGTGTTCTTTCTCCACAGCTTCCAGGAACTCCTTCCCATCCTGCAGCTCAGAAACGTAGCCGTGCCTTGGCGCAAAGCTCAATCGCTCGTGCATGTTCTTCATGCAGCGCTTCCGGTATTGCTGTAAACAACTCTCATCTTCTTTGACATTCAACAACTCATATTCTTGCACACTCATCTGCAAGTAATTGTAAGAATACATTGAACTACAAGTGCCAATTTAATTGCCAATCATAAAATGAGAGATTTCATGCAGTCTCATGGAATATAAATAGAACATTTTATACTCAAAGAACAGCACTGAAAGTTCAAAAGCTTCCATGTAAATATATTTATTCCAATGAGCATTGGTAGGATATTGATCCTGATGCAGGCTTTCCATCCAATGTTGACAGTACCATTAGGAGGATTATTTCTACTATATATTGTCACAAAATAAAAGTGAGTTGACTGCAACATAGGCATTCCAATGATGAAACTGGATAAGGCAAACAAATATGCCAGTGTTTGGTAAAGGATGTTATGATCTGGAACAAGGAGCATTCTATTCTAGTTGTGCACTGTCAAGAAACATCAACCTAGTTTTTGCCAATGACTTGGAGTCATTAAACTTTTCCACAAGTTGGCTAATGCAGGGCATGGTAAAATTATAAAATGGTCATATCTCAATACTCAGTCTGATCTTCGGGAATACATTTCCCTTGTTCTTTGTGTCTTTAACACTGTAAACACAGTAAAATATTAGTAAAATATAAAAGTAGGGAAAACTATTTTCTATAGGATTCCTACTTATTTGGTTCTATGACAGGATAAAAAACCTGTTGTATTCCAGATTTTGCTGTGCTCCCAGCATCACTCTTCTAGGCTACACCAAAGGAGTTGTTTGCAACATTTCGAGTGCTAAAAGATCCCCAAAACTATTCCAAGGATTCAAATGATTTTACTTACATATTCCAGGAATATGTGAAAGAAGGAGACTGTGGGGTCCCACATGCTTTCCCCCCATACTTTCTACGAATGTGGATTGTGTTACATGGCTTTTATACCCACAGCAATTTATTAAATGGGATCTATCTTCTCTTGCCTGGTACAGTTCTGATTTTGAAACATGTATGATGCCATATTCAGTTTCATGCATATTAACTATACATCTGACATCTGACATCTGACATACATGGTGAAAATGTAATTGTTATGTCCATTAGCATAACAAGCCTACCCCATTTTTCTTGAATATATAGAAAAATTATCTGAAACCTTCCCCCTTGCATCTTTTCCATTACATTGTCTTCCTTCCCTCATTTACCTTACGACTGACTCGTTCTCTGGTGTCTCTATGATCTCTGCTCTGACAGTTGTAGGGCGAAGAGATTTGCCTGATGAGGAGCTCTCTCTTGCTTGGGGGAAGACGGTCTTGGTCTTGGCTCTCCAATTTAAATTTTCTCCAGTCATTGATCACCCCTTTAGGTCCTAGAAGAAGAAAATGCTTTCATTTTGTGCTATTTAGTTTTACTTTCATTTCATTTTTTTCTTTTTAATTATCAATTCTTTAGATGCTTCAACAAAGAAGGTTAGTGAGGAAAATAGAAAAGCAGACATAGGCAGATACTGTATCTCCCCAATGGAGGCTGAACAATATTGCCTTATTATTGAAATGAAATTTCCACAAAAGCTTTTCCAAATTCAATTCACTCCAAAAATTATTGTATTGTAAATAGCTGAGAGTCGCTTTGGATAGTAAGATGGGTGGCATAAATAGACAGATGATTGATAGATAGATTAGATAGAAGATTAGATAGACAGACAGAGAGACAGACAGACAGACAGACAGACAGACAGATAAGATATAGCTGTATCAGGAGACATTTGGGTGCAAAAATTTGTAATTATGAACCTTATACAGACTACAATTCTACTGGTGGTTCTAGTTAGTTACTTGAGGTGATTGTAAAAGATCCAGCTTTGACTAATTACCATATTTTTCAGAGTATAAGACACACTTTTTCCTTCCAAAAAAGTGGGTGGAAATGTCTGTGCGTCTTATACAGTGAATATTGCGGCAAGGGGGAATGGGGTTGATGTGGGGCCGATTAGCTGTTCTGAATGAGCCACGGTGGCAGCGCCAAATGGGATGTGGTGGCAGTGGCAAATGGGCTGCAGAGGCAAATGGATGAATGGACCACAGTAGCAAATAGATGAACGGGCCACAGTGGCGAACGGGCCACAGCGAACAGGCTGTGAGGAACAGGTAGCGGTAAATGGGCTGTGACAGCAGGGAAATGGGCCCCGGCGAATGGGCCAGATGAATACTGGATGGATGCTGGGAGGCAGAGGCAGATTTTTTTTTCTCCCCAAAAGCTAGGTGCTTCTTATAGTCTGGAGTGTCTTATAGTCTGAAAAATACGGTATTTCTTTTAAAAAGAATATGGGGAGAGGAAATGTTGTAGAAAGCTTTCCAAAACCTATATATTTCTCTTACGAATTGTGGGTCAACCATTAGAGGAGTTAGTGTTAAGTCCTAATGACCATAGAGACTCTACACTTGATTTTAGCCAAAAGGCTGAGAAGATAGATTTTTGTCTATGTATGTATGTATGTATGTATGTATGTATGTATGTATGTATACTTTACTTTACTTTACTTTACTTTATTATTTTTTATTTTATTTTATTTTATGATTATTTTATATACTTATACATAAACACACACACACACACACACAATTTAGAATTTATGTATACAGTATATTGAATTAATTCTACATGCCGCCTCTATTCTACAACATGTTCTTACTACTGCCATTGCAATTCAGTATTAAGCAAGGTGTCCAGAAAGCAGTCATTTATCATTTGTATCAGGGATATTTTGACTTGATTACCTGTATGTACAGCTTCTGGGGCTTCAAGTTCATCTTCCAGATTAATACTTTGTTGGTGTTCCATGACTGTAACAGGCTGGAAGAGACTAGTAGTCAAACAGACAAATAGAAAAACATTTACACATAGAATTTATGAGCAAAGACTATAGACTTTTAAAGCATACCACCACATAATTAACAAGCAATAGCCGCAGGTAGTTCATTTTATGAAATCCTTATAATTCTCTTCTGAATATCTGAAAGGATACAGGAAAAACGTGTCTAGCTCTTAAAAGGGATTATAAAAATTAGTCTAGACTGACATGTAGGCTCAAATTCTTATAGTGTGATTAAATATCATATATTCTTTTATCAGATATTCCATTTAAAAAAATCTTATATTATCTCTGCATCCTCTCCCCAGATACACAATATGCAGTCATTTCCAAGCAAAATCTGAACAGCAATATTTCCCTTTAATGTATGTTCATAAAAAACATTTATTTATTTAACGTATGGCTGGTCACACACAGTATTAAAACACTTCATTTTTACAGGTTAAAACAATTAAAAAAAGAAAAAGTAGTAAGAAAACCTAAAAGTAAAACAGAAATAACATTTCAGAGTTTAATGTTGAGTTTGGAGATCCAGTCAGTAGCTGTCGTTGTTATGCAGAGGAAGTCCCTAGAATCTCCTGGATACCTTCTGTTAGAGCATTCCCTCATTATATGTTGGATAGTCTGCTGAGGGGCCTCGCAATCACATTGTGCTGAAGGTGTCTTTCCCCATTTATACAAGGAGTCGGCACACATCCCATGAGTCGTTCTAATTCTGTTATATGTCACCCATATGTGTCGGGGTAGGTTAAATCCTGGAGGTATACTATTAGGATTAATATGCTCAGAGATATCTTGGGGGGAATAGCTACTCCATGCTTCCATCCACTTTTGGGAGGCAAAGTTACTCGCGTCCATGGCAATTCTTAAGCTACCCGTGCCTCCTGAGTGATGCTAAATGAGTAACAGACAGACTGGTAGCCAGACATCCGGGAGGATCTCCTGGCTTCACATACAACCCCACGGTACTTTTAAGGACCTTTTAAGTACCAAAATAAAAAACATAAAAGTGGAGGTATTCAAAGAGCAAACACATCTCCAGAAAACTTGGTTGTTAAAAGAACAGCATACTTTATCGGCAATTGTGTTACTTTGATTGGAAAAAGCAGTGATGAAATAGCATTTGTTTTAAGGCAAGAGTAAGCAGTGTTTCCAAGGCTAAAGTTTATGTGGCATGCCAAGATCCATTTAGAAAATGAATGGAACCATCTTTTCCAACTGTAGTTACAATTTCAGAGTTTTATTCCTTTTGTCTTTTGCAGGACAGGTAGTCCTCGACTTATGACCACAATTGGAACCAGAATTTCCAATGTTAAGTAAGACGGCTGATTTTGCCACTTTTTTTTGCCATAGTTGTCAAGCGAATCATTTTAGTTGTTAAGAGAAACGAGTGATTGTTAAGTGAATCCAATTTACTCTATTGACTTTGCTTGTTGGAAATTGGCTCGGAAGGTTGCAGATGGTGATCACATGACCCTAAGATGACTCTGTGAATACATGCCAATTGTCAAGCACTTCAATTTTGATCACGTGACCGTGGAGATACTGCAACAGTGGTTAAGTATGAGGACCAGTTGTTAAGTCAGTTTTGAATGGCTGCTATATGGATGGTTATAAGCTGAGTTTTTCTCTTTTTAAGACCCTCTAATCACTTTCATTAGAATGGAGTTGGGACAACTGAATGGAGTTGAGTGTTTATTGGCCAGATGCCCTTCCTGCCACCTATGTGGAGTTTGCAGCAGATATTTTCTCTTAGCACCCTGATATAGAAACATTTGTCACTGCCTAGGTTGAATTCTCAACCTTCCAAATAGGAGGTGAGCATATTCACCTCTAGGCCACTGTGACACTCAAATTTTTGAAGCTGAATACTATATACAATTCTATAATAAGAATGAAGTGTGTGTTGGCATATTGCAATTACATTGAAAAATATTTCAACAAGGAGAAGGAAAAAAAATTAAAAATGTCAAACCAAGCTTGATGTCTCTTTTTTTTATAAAGCAAAGTTTATCAATTTTAGAATTAGTATAAATAATTTTGTTTTATGGCTTATTTAACCATGTGTCCAAGTGACTACCAAACAGCAAGACGGAATACATTGTTCTTTTGATGGAAAAATGAGTAAATAAAAGTGTAGGGAATGAAAGTGAAGTTATATAATGCCTACTCACTTGTTTATAAATTAAAGTTTTTCTGGCATTCTAAATAAAATGATGCAAAAGAGCAGATGTATCTGGATATGAGAAATATCATTTAGTCTGAAATAGTTCTATTGCTTTGGCATGCATTTGGCTATAATTCTAAAGCAGGGGTGTCAAACTTGATTACATTGAGGGCGACATCAGGGTTGTGTTTGACCTTGGGTGGCTGGGGTGGGTGTGACCAGGGTGGTGTAGCCAGGTCGAGGTCACTCATGTTGGGGGCGCCTGTGGCGGCTCAAGTGCTCTGCCAGCAAAAACAGAGTTCAGGAGGGCAGTATGGGACCCTCCCAATCTCCATTTTCACTGGCAGAAGCACCACAGGCGGTCCTTTGCTGTTTCCAGGGCAGTCCCATGGGTCAGATTTAATTACCCCGCGGACCTAATCCAGCCCCCGGGCCTTGAGTGTGACACCCCTGTTCTAAAGATATGCTATTTGGAATTATAAGTGTCACTTAAAAAAAGAAGTGATTGGTAAGTAAATACTTGTCATGGTAAAATGAAAAGTAAATATGCACCGGGAAGTCTTTGTGCATTTATTTCTTGTGGAGAAATATGGATAATATTTTTGTACAAAGGGCAAATTGTTTGATCTTGTTCTTATTCTATTTGAGGTTTGTTTGACACACCCATGTGGGTAAAAATATCTCAAGGAGGCATTACTCGAGTGATAATTTTAGCAGCTGCAAGTATATACAAGGGAAAATTGGCTACTTCACAATGAATACATTTCTTTCATGTCACGTAAGTACAAATGTTTGTATTTCACTTGGTTAAATGTCTTTACTATTTCCCTATGAAATTTCAAAACCTGGGAGAGTACAGGCCATTAAAATACACAAATAATCTCAAAAGGTCTCAATGGTAGGAAAGATTACAGGAAGAACCATTTTGCCACAATGAGATTGATCTGCCCCACTAGCTCCACCAGAAGGGTCATACTACAAACCCCATTGGTCAAGGAATTCTGGCTGGCAGGGTCTAGGAGAAGAGCCTCTTCTGTTGTGGCCCCGGCCTTTGGAACATCTTACCGCTGGAGGTGAGTTTGGTTCCCACCTTCTTGGCCTTCCTTAAGGATCTCAATACCTGGCTCCATTGATTGACTTGGGCTCCCGATGAGGATGCTTTAAGTTGGAGGTGGCTGGTGGAGTACAAAGAACCCACTTCCGTATTGCTCGTGAACTTAGTTAATAGTTTTACTTAATTCCTGTTCATTTTAATATTTTAAAATGTTTTTATATCTGTGTTTTTATATCTGTATTGTAAGTTGCTCAGATTCACTTAGTGAGATGGGTGGAATATATAACTAATGATATTTTTAAATAAATAAATAAATAAATGCAGATTTTAAAAGCTCCAGCCTAAATTCCCAGCTTAACTGGTTAGCTGGGAAAGGTCTCTGAGGATAATGCCAATCAGTAAAGACATTAGATCAACTACAAATCCAATTCAGGGCAATGCAGATGCTGATACAATTTTCTTTTTATATTAGAGATGGGCAGAATTCAGGCTTGCAGGATATAATTGGAGTTTTAGCAGACTTCTGATTTCTGCCACCAATTTTAGACAAACTTGATGGCTAAGATACAGCTTTCAAATTGCACTCTATCATTAAAAAAAAATCCTGCAAGCTTGAATTCTGCCTTACTTAATTAACAGGATATAATTGGAGTTTTAGCAGACTTCTGAGTTCTTTCAAATTACACTCTACCACTAAAAAAATCCTGTTAATTACATTAAGATCAATATATCCTGGTGGAATGAACTAGTATTATGTAGAAATCTTCTAGTCAACTTCAATGCCTTCACTTTAATTTTTCCAAGCATATTGACATCTCCTTTTGGTGTACCAATAAGACTGTTTTGGTAACAGAGACAGCTGGAATTATTAAACATTCCTATATTCGGTCATGTCATTCCTTTCTAAATTTACACTGCATTTATGTATAAGTGAAAACTAGCACATACTTGCACTAGTTGCTAAGAGGGAGAAACTAAGAAGAATGATGGCACATGTTTATGTTTCACATATGATACTTTCCAGGAATAGGGTCACACATTCCCCTCCATTAAGTAATGTGCAAAACAAACCAACTAACAAATAAGCAAACACCCAACCCTTATTTAAATAGATAGCTTTCCCTACTTATATGTTGTGTTTTTTTGATGGATCTATATCTGCCACACACAAAATGCCTTTTCTGGAGTTTGCAATGAAATCATAAAAAGGATAATTCTATAAAATAACCTTGGTATAATTAAATAAGTAGTTAAAAATAAAACAACTCCTACCACAAACAGAAGCCAGCCATGATAGCATCACTCCAATCTCCCAAGGCTGTCTGAAATAAGTCTGTTTTCAGTAATTTATGGAAAACCAGCAATGTGGGGGCTGATCTACTCACCAAGGAGAGACTCTTTGCAATGCAGGTGCTCCAGTTGACAGGAAAACAACAACAACAACCCAACACCTACAAGATGGTTGACATCATCTCATAAAAATGGGGATTGACTAGCAGTTTTTTCCATAATATATGAATCAAGAGGCCAAAACCTATTGGAGAAGACAGTTCTGCAGGGATTTTGGTGTCACTCCATGTATTATACAGTACATATTTTGCACATTTTTCTCTTACTGAATGCAATTTTCTCTGACAAGCACATTTTGAGTAGAGAATGTGTAAGGAAAAGTATAGGAGCAAGTCCAGCATCCAAAGGAAAGTAGAACAGAATTATGATTTGGGAAACGCATATTGGATCAATTAATTTTTTTTAAAAATCAGTGAATTTCTCCAATATCGCCAAGGACAGCGCATCACTGCTGCATCCCAAAATATTTAGAGAAAGATCTATTAAATGTCTGTTTATGCTTTAAACATAATGGCTCAACATTTCCATTACTGAGTAGCTTATCTATCATATCTCGATCATCTCTTAAGATACTCAGTGGGTAGAATGTCCACCATAATAGCTGCCAGTGCCAGGACTACATAGGAAAACCCAGGAACAAATCATTTTTCATTTTTTACTTCTATATTGCAAAGTTGTAAACAAAGTTGTAAACATAACTTATTTGAAATACTTGCAATCTAGCCTGGAGTTCTGTTTCTACCATAAATCAGACATAGTTTCTGGAATCTTACAAGCTAGGCACATAGTCATAACTTGGAATTCATATGTCTAAACTTGGAGAATTCATTGCTTTACTTCAGACCCTTTCATGGTCACATTTATTGCAAAAAGTTATCTTGATCAACTTCTCTATAAGAATTAAAGTATTGCAGGCAGTTTCAAGCTGCCTGCAATTACTGCAAGTTCAAATCTCACCAGACTCAAGGTTGACTCAGCCTTCCATCCTTTCTAAGGTAGGTAAAATGAGGACCCAGATTGTGGGGGCAATAAGCTGACTTTGTATAAATATACAAAAGTATGAAGGCTATTGTTTAACGCATTGTAAGCCAGCCTGAGTCTCCGGAGAAAGGCTGCATATAAATCAAATTTTTTTAAAAAAGTAGATTTCTTTCTTATGGAATATATAGGTAATCCTTGACTTACAACAATTTGTTTATTGACCATTCAAAGTTATAATGGCATTGAAAAAAGTGACTTATAACCATTTTTCACACATACAACCATGCAGCATCTTCACAGTCATCTGATCAAAATTCAGATGCTTGGCAACTGATTCATATTTATGACGATTGCAGTGTCCTAGGGTCATGTGATTACTTTTGGCGACCCCTTGACAAGCAAAGTCAATGGGGAAGCCAGATTGACTAACAACTGTGTTACTAATTTAACAGCTGTGGTGATTCATTTAACAACTGTAGCAAGAAAGGTCATAACATGGGGCAAAATTCTCTTTAAAAACTATCTCATTTAGCAGCAGAAATTTTGGGTTTAATTGTGGTCATAAATCAAGGATTATCTGTATCTCCCTTTTGACAGGAGTGATCCTTCATGCAAATAAGTTTAGATATCCTTTAAGATTGATAGAGCCTCCTTGAAGCCAATGAGCACTTTTTGCTTTAGCCATCCTGATCTCCAGGAGACCATCTCAGCACTAAGATTAATCTGATGATTGATTATTGTCTGACGCTATTATTTCTGATTCTTCCATAGTCTTTGTTCTGAGGTATCTGTATCTGTGCCTAGCCAAGCTAGTCTTTTTGTAGTTTGTCCCAAATTTTTGAAGTAAACCATTAAGGCATTTCAGTATCGGTGTAAACCCATGAACATCCTAGGCTTTTAAAGCTAATTGGCTAATCTTGTGTTTACCCATTAGCAAAGGATAATATGGCTAAGACAAGCAATGTGATTATATATATACAGTTGTCCTACGAAGAAATGTTTTATTAGGAATAAGCTGTTTTGGTTATTTAAAATACTTGCCAATTTAGCCTAGGATTCTGTTTCTATTGTAAGTCAGGCATAGTTTCTGGAATCTTACAAGCTAGGCACAGATACAGAAGGTTTTGTTCAATCTTTTGCCTCTGTGTCTACGTAATCATGATAACTTGGAATTCATATACCTAAACTTAGAAATTCATTGACTATCTTATTATTGATTTGCAATGCATACATTTCTTTTAGAACATCTCACAAATGTTTTATATCCTCAGAAGAACTCTTGCCAGACTGCATTTGTATGTCCATGAAATCACAAGGATGACAGGATGTTAACTTCCTACCTCATTTAGATCACATTCCCTACCAAATAAAATTATCTCAGTCCATAATGAGGTTAATACATGCCATCTAATTTTGATGACACTCTTTATCAATATGTGCTTTTGTATCTTCCTTGCAACCGTTGCAAACAGTGCAACTTCTTTTATTACATGTCTGTCTTCATCAGACAACGGAAAATATTATTTGCACTTTGCTAACACCTATGGTTTTAAATACATTCCCCACCAAACCCATTTTTCTTTAAAACAAAACCAAATGCCACATTTAAAATACGTATTACACTGACAATTCTCATGACACATTCAAAGTCTCCCCAATTCTGAAAAGCATCTGCTGTTTTCTGGTTGCAGCCATTGAATGCAACTGATACGGAACACGGGTTGCAAACTGAACATATTGCAAGATATGCAGAAGGATTCATATTAGATTAGAGAAAGAATTATATTACAGGAGAAGGAATAAATAAGCCTGGATCAGCTGATACTACCAGCTGGTTCATTTCAATTCACCAGGCTGACAGGGGGGTTAGTGGATTTGTTCAATCTATCCTCTTTAGTAGTGTTAATGCAATTCCTTATTTGGGGCAACAGAAATATTTTAAAAAGGTACAGGTGAAAATTTAATTGATTGCTTTGGATATGACAGATTGGTGAACATAACTGAAATTAACTGCTTTTTTATTTATTTAAAGTTACTTTTACTTGTTTTTGTAGCTGCATCTCCCCTAAATAGTATGTGGTTTAGTATTAAAATAGAGAACACATTGTATTTTGTTCCTAACTTCTTAAATATTTAGAATTTTGAGATATCAACCATTCTATCATGTCATCTCTTGAGGTAAAATTTATTTGAAAAAAGATTTTCCTTCCTTAGCATAGGAGGCTGCATATAGATAGGTTTTAATGAAAATCATCTCCCTGTTTCATGTTAGTAAATGCTTTTTTTCTGCATTTAAAGACCTCTCATTTTTCTGAAGTATGTCTTCTGCAAATGGAAGGATCCCTTTGGCCCATTTGAGTTTAAAGATAAATCTTGTCCTTCAATGTTTTCAATCCCAATGTTTTCCAAACTTCTTGGACTATCCAGCAGTCATTTCATTATTGCTATTCTGAGAAAACTGGATCATATGCCCTGACCACCAGTGCTCTTTCCTGACGATCTATAGGAGAGCTTGAAAACTGGCATAAAGTCAGTGCTTCACCCACTGTTAATTTTGCTTGATTTCATGTTTGCAACTGGGTTCACTGCCAATTGCTGTGCCTCTAAGGCACCATTCTGTGGTTGATTTATTAAATGGAAGATAAATTAAAGCCTGAAGATTTAATGTCAGAAGGCAGGTGAGGCAAATTTTTTCCCAAAGGGAAAACAGCTCACCCCTAAACTCTGCAGAACTCTAGTGTCTCCTGGAAAACTGAATTCCATGCATTTTCTATTCAACCATAGATGCCTTAATTGCTGAACAGAGATTGTTTGTTCCCTCACTGGTGACCTATGGTGTCATCTAGAGTTATACAACCAGCATTGTGCCAAATAACAGTAACGAGATCAGGATTTATATTATTGAGTGAAGATTGGATGGTGGAAATGCTATGGGATCAGGCACACCAGAGGTGGGTTTCAGCAGGTTCTGACCAGTTCTGGAGAACCGGTAGTGGAAATTTTGAGTAGTTCAGAGAACCGGTAGTAAAAATTCTGACTTCCCCATCTATTGTCTGTCTCCCGAGTCCCAGCTGATCGGGAGGAAATGGGGATTTTGCAGTAATCTTCCCCTGGATTGGGGTGGGAATGGAGATTTTACAGTATCCTCCCCCTGCCACGCTCACCATGCCATGCCCACAGAACCGGTAGTAAAAAATTTTGAAACCCACCACTGAGGCACACCCAGAGGCAACCTGGGTATGGCAGAAATGAGATGTATAAAGATGCTCTATATTTTATGCTTACATAACTCTGGTGCAGCTAAGAGAAAGAATGTGAAAGCTTTCATTTTTGTAGTAGAGAAACTGCTTGTGATAACTGTCCTGATCCCACAAAGGAGCATCAGTAGTTGGCAGGCATATTTTAGATCTTCCTTTTAGCTAAACAACAAAGAAGGAAGTAAAAACAAAGTTTTAAAAAGTTAATGAGTATGTTAAAGTAACAAGATGATATCAAAGGACACAAGAAAAGAGCAAGATCAAGATACAAACCAAGTCTGGGTCCAAGTTCTCTGTTTTAGAGAATGACAAGAATGCTAGGATTAATTCACAGCTGCATAAAGAGAAAATATTCCCAACAGCAGGTTCCCTTCCAATGGTAAGCTTTACCTCAAAAACTACATGCCTCCATCCTCTTACTTGATTGAATCAGTTATCTTTAAATCATGGTTGTCCAACCCTTTGGCTTGCCTAGGCTGCATTGAGTGAAGAGGAATTGCCTTGGGCCACATATAAAATATATAATATTGTTAATGACTATAAATAACAAACTTCCTTTTTTTATTATCTTGTGGTACCACATTACTAGGTGTCCAGGGCTGATGTGGCTCATGGACCCTAGGTTGGACAGGTTGGACAGACAGACCCTAGGTTCCTCTGGCTTAGCCTCAAAGGTTGCCCTCCCTGTGTGTTATGATACTGAGAAAATTATGATTAAATTATGATTAGCTATAACAACTGATTTCTGGATTTCCACTTTATGCTAAATCAAAATTTTAAATCATAGTTTGGTGTGCAACCAAAAATGTTTTGGTCCATGCATGTGGGTGTTCTCTTAATTGAGCAGAATGAGGATAATCATCAACTGTAAATGGTGAAATTAATTTCTCTTTGATTAATTAAATGAAAATTAATTTCTACTGTTGTCATGATTGGATTATTCATTGATAAAGCATTGATTTTCAGTGGCTTCTTCTCTCTGTAAGGCTGGGAACCTAACAAAATAATCTTGTCTTATGAATGATGAAAGGTTTTGGAAAGATCTAGGAGAGTAGCTGATGTTCCAAATGGAAATCACAGCGGACTACCAAAATATCCCAGGCAGTTGACCTCTAAATAAATTCTCTCTCTCTCTGATTACCATGGAACGCAGTCTTTTCCAAAGATGGAGCCAGCAAAGCAAATGGAATGACAACTATGACACAGATAGAAAGAAAATCATGCTGAATCTGATTGAAGCTCATAATAAGGATAACAAACAAGGCTCCTTTTCTCCACACTTCCATTATATTTTTGCAGTGTCCTCCAATGATACAGCAATTGTTATCTACAAATGAAAGCCAGAGACATGCTGTGATGAATTTTCAAGAACTGTGAAGATAATGGCACTCATATCTTCTGTTTGCTTAGACTCTACAGTCTTCGGTAGTGGAAGTGTCCAGATTACTGTTGTTTCAGTTGTGTTGGATGTGTTTCTTGCATTGAGATATGAGGGACATAGTAAAGATGCTTAGACATAACCATGTTTTTTGTTTGATCTATGCCTTCCTTGGCTTTTTATATGTAATAGGGAGAGAATGTTTGAATGGGTCCAAGGTATAAACTGCTCATTGAGACATACAGAAGATGAAAACTATTATAGCTCAATTGCTAAAATCTACCCCTGAGTGACATACATAAATGAGCAGTTGCTGGCGAGCTTCAAGTACATCCAAATAAAACTGATTTTCTTGATCCATTTCAATTCAGTTCCAGGCCTGCATATGTAAAAGAAGTTCCCTTGGTTGAAATGATTTGGGGTTTGTTTGTTTTTCCTCTGGGAGATAAATAAGGTAGTAAAACTATATTATTAACTTCTCCATTACTTTTGAGTTTATCAGCCATAACAGCATCCTCCTAAAAAAATTGATTTGAGTTGTAAGGGTACGGTGATAGAATATTTATGTTCCTGCATGATTAGCTGATTTCAGAAGGTAAGGTGGGGTGAATTATATTTACTGATAGGAAGCTGAATGGTACAAAACAAAACAAAACAACACAACACAACACAACACAACAAGCAACAGATAAAAGTAATTCCAGACACTGCTGCTGAAAAAGATTGATACTTTTGTAGATTAATTTCATGTTTGGGAGGAGGTACTTGCATAATGAATTAACTCTTCGTAATATCTAAGCAGAGCTTCTCACTGTTTTACTATCTAATTCTCTTTTTTCCTCCTCTTCCTCCTCCTGAAGTCTTAAACAACACAAGGCCATGTTCTCTGAAGAAATTCCTTCTGTGTTTAAGGTTAATTAAAATGTTGATTGCTACATCAATATGTAGTGATTAGGGTATCAAGCTAGAAACTGGGAGACCATAAGTTCTAGTCACACAAATGATTTGAAAGAAAGACCTTCTAAAAAGCAGCACATCTCTTCTGCTCATTAAATTAACCCAACTGTTTTCCAGGCTTGTGTGGCTAAAGAAAGTCCTACTGTTTTAAGAGTATGTGCTTCAATAAATGGAATCCTTAAAGCAATGACTTATCTTTCTTCAATCTCGGACTACTGTTAGCTAGAATACAGACCCAGAGTACAATAAACATTTTTTATAACTAGAAAAAGACCTCTATATCCCTCACGTTACAGTTGGAAATGAAAACAGAAAATGGTAAGTCACTGAAAGTGTTCCCTCTGGCCACATTGGATATCAACTTCCAAAAAGACCCCATCAAAATGGCATCACTGGCTATTGCTCCATGGGATTTCAAGCTCTACTAAATCAGGAATTTCACAATATTCTTACAAATGGTTTAAAAGATTACTCTCTAATGTCATACCCTGATTGCAATGGATACTTTAGCAGCTTTTTAAGCTTTTCTGTGATGACAAACAATAAAGATCCAAGTCTCTCGAGATACTACAGGATACATAACACTCAGGAGCTTTCTAAGATTTTGGTAATCTAAAAGCATTTGTGTCCCCCCTTCTTTATTTTCACTTATTTAAGGTTATTGAATTTTGAAAGAGAAAAGTAAGTTGCAAACTGAACAACTATGTAAGAGATCTTTGGGGCTGCTTATGAGATGGGGAAGAAATGGGAAAATCTCAAAACATTAACCATGAGCAGAGGGATATTTTAACTTATTTGGATAAAAGATGGATTCTGAAATACAGAGGTTCAAATAGCTCTTAGAGACCCCACTTTAATAATTCACAAATAAATGAATCCCAGAGTTTTGGCTTACTCATTTTTTAAAGATCTCTTTACCTTAATCCCTTACATTCTTGACAGTAAATTTAACAAGACCCATCATCAATCTTTCTGTACTTTGCTATTAAAGATTTCACAAAATGGTTGCCTTTTTGTGCTTAACAATCATATCTGATCTTGTAATGATAAGTCAATGTTGTGCTCCAAAAATTTGGCTTTTGTTTGGCCAAAACAAAGTGGATAGGCTGGAACAATTTATTATAGTTATTAATACATTTATTAATATCTTACTTCTACCATATTAACAATTACAATTGAAAGGCAACTTTGAAAGATGCTTGGAGGCTGCAGCTAAGAGTTTTAAATCTTAGCCAGAACTATAAGTTTTACATTTTGAAATACAAGATGTGCTGATCTAGTTCATGGGTATCCAACCTTAGCAACTTTAAGACTTATGGATTTCAATTCCCAGAATACTGACTGACAAATTCTGGGATTTGAAATTCACAAGTCTTAAACTTGCCAAGGTTGGACACCTATGTGATCCAAAGCAACCTTTTCCATTACTGTTTCTTCCAGGTGTATTAACCTACAACTTTTACAGGGCCCACCCAACCTGGGGAGGATCCTGGAAGTTATGGGTCAATTCATCTAGAGAAGAGGTTTCTATTGGAGGCTGATGAACTTAAGAATTGTCTCCTACAACGCTTCTAATAAGGGATGGTCTTTTAAAAGTAGATCTTTTGGTGACCATTTGCCTATCATGACTTATATTTTTGTAATTGTTTTTAATGCAAAGTAGTAGTTTATGTTATGGAAAGCTGGAACTCTATATTAAATGTTTATTTTTAGATATTGATGATTAAAATTGGTAACTCAATATTTTAAAGAGTACTTGCTCCAACTGAATAGAAGCATGCAAGATTTCTGTTTTACATCAAGATGTTCCTACTTTTTAAAGAATTAACCTCTATATTTATCACACAGAAAGTTATAGGGGTAATTTCTGAGCATCTAGATTAAATTAGGTTTAATACAGTCATGAGATTACTCAGTTTTGCAACATTTAACACTACAGATATTCCTTGACTTACGACCATTTGTTTAGCAACCATTTGAAGTTACAACAGTGCTGGGGAAAAAAATGACGTATTTATTAATATTTCATATTTCTTAACTGCTTCAGAGAGGGGTTCTGGGCAGTGACCAAATTTACAATTGGTCCTTGCACTTATGATTCCATGATCTCCATGATTAGAATCCTAAGGGTCACATAATCACCATTTGCGACCTTCCCAACTGGCTTCTGATTAGTAAAGGCAATGGGGAAAGTCAGATTCACTTATCCCAAAGGTATTTTTTCAAGAGGCAACTGGACTTTCTGGTTTATCTTTGAAGACACTTCACTTCTCATCCAAGAAGCCTCTTCAGCTAAAGAAGCTTCTTGGATGAGAAGCAAAATGTCTTCAAAGAAAAACCAGAAAGTCCAGTTGCCTCTTGAAAAAACACCTTTGGGACAACCATGACCTAGATGACTGAGAACCTCCATAGTCAGATTCACTTAATGATTGCAGCAAAACTGGTTGTAAAACCAGGTGTGACATATTTAATGGCTACCTTGCTTAGTGATGGAAGTTCCAGTCCCAATTGTCATAAATCAAGGACTACCTATACAGATATTTGAGGCATTAATACATTTTATAAAATTATTTATTTACTGATTGCCACAGCACAGAGTAAGATACTTGAATCGTGGTGGTGGAACCTCTTTCTTCTAAAGACAAAAGCATAAAAGTTGTTAGAAATGTGAAAATGACTGCATTGTTATTCGTGTGCTTCTATTCACATGGACTATTTCTTGACTCTATAGTTTATAGCCCTGCATTAGAAACTTCCTTTGATCAGGAAATTATAGTGGAACAAAAGAAAATGACAATACTAAATAGGATGCATTTATTGTATTATATATGTTGCAATCAAGTTTTAAAACTTGGGAGCATTTTTTGGCTGCATGATAAACTTGATGACAGTATACGTTTTCACACTTTAATGCTCAAGTATAGTGACTGTCACATTTTGATGAGCAGCATCATTATTCACCTAGATATTAATATTCACTGCAATATATAAAATTGTATATAAATGCCAAAACTTTAAATGGTAATTAGGTTTTATAATGAAGGATAAAGATGACAAGAAAGAAAGACAATCTAATGCATTTAAATTCTAGAGTTAATCTCTTATTGATGTAACAACTGACACAGCTTCTTCATTTGAGAATGAATCATGGCAAATAGCAGAGAACCATCAGCTGACTTAGTAATGATGGTTTACAGACTTATATCCCTGTAACGCTTTAGCACGGGCATAACAAAGTTGAAGTAAGCACTGCAATTCAAGCTTGACAGAATATTTTTTTTAATCAAAAAAAGTCAATGCTTTTTAAGCTAACAATTGTCAATATTGTCAACAATTGGAATGAATGACTCCACTGCAAACAGATCAATCTTTGATAGGTATGTTCCATTGCTGTATTGCACTAATCCTCTCATGTTGCAGCTGCTTCGGACCCACCTTCATCCTGGGATGCTGCTTGGATCTTTGCAAATGTGGACTTGCAGCAAAGGAGAAGTCAGGAAAGCCCTGCAGAACTTAGTTCACACAAAAAAACCCCATACCAGTATGAATGTTTAAGGCTTAATTCCAAAGCAAGGTAAGAAACTACTACAAGGAAGGAAGAAGCAAGGGGGGAAAGGAAGGAAGGGGAAGGAGGGAGGGCGGGAGGGAGGGAGGGAGGGAGGGAGGGAGGGAGGGAGGGAGGGAGGAAGGAAGGAAGGAAGGAAGGAAGGAAGGAAGGAAGGAAGGAAGAAAGAAAGAAAGGAAGAAAGACAGGCCTTATGCCATTCTGTCAGTCAGGGAACCTCAGAGATGTTGGTGAGCAAACCCTTAAAATGATCATAGAAGCAGCATCCAATTAGCTTTGGATGGTTTGGCAGTTCTATACAGCTTTATATTGCAGCTTTATATTGCAATCAGAGGTGGGATTCACATAATTTATCTACTAGATCACCCAGCACCAAAAATGTGAGTGCGCACGCGGCCTTCTGCACATGCGCTCTGCTTGCATGCGCACCTTCTGTGCATGCACCTGGCCACAAAAATGTGCCTAAATAGGACAACATACAGTGATTTCCGATTCTTTTTTTAAAAAAAATTTATTTATATGCCGCCTTTCTCCAGAGACTCAGGGCATCTTGCAATGCATTAAGCAATAGCCTTCATACTTTTGTATATTTTATACAAAGTCAGCTTATTGTCCCCACAAACCGAGTCCTCATTTTACCCACCTTAGAAAGGATGGAAGGCTGAGTCAACCTTGAGCCTGGTGAGAATTGAACTTGTAGTAATTGCAGGCAGCTGGATGTTAAATGCATTAGCCTCCTACGCCACTCAGGCTCCGGATTCTGGTCCAAACCGGCTGAATACCACCTCTGATTGCCATGAATATTGATGTCTAATTAATGTCTAACTGAATAATGTCTAACTGAATTATGTCTAACTGAATAATGTTGCCACTCATCAAAATGCAGCAGATAAAGTTCAATCCACAGGGGATTTCCAAACAGCTTATACAGCCTCCAACCCATAGTTAATCAACTCTGCTTTCAGTGACCTCAGCTCACCTGATTTTGCCAGGGCCAAAGAGGACAAGTTGATCTTACCTTGCCTTTGAAATTGCTTTGCCTATTCTTTCCAAGAGTGAGACATCAAGGTTTATTTATTTATACAATTTATTGGCCGCCCATCTTACCACAGGTTAAAGAGTATTTATTTATACCAGACCATCCCAAGGGTTTGGACTGATGATGAGAAAGGTCTTCCTACTTTACACAGGTATACAAACAAAACAAAGCATAAGCCAATTATAGTCCTTTAGCTACTAAACTAAATGTTTGCTTAAATTTGTCTTACATACTTAACCATTATACGGGGATATCAAATTCTGTGTACCATCCACCTAAGAGCTACATATCACTACCCAGTTCCTGCCTGCCAATCTTCTAGCATTACATGAAGAAGCAGAATATTAAAAAAAAATGGTCAAAGACAAGAAAAACTGGGACAAAATTTTGGAGACCAGAAAGGAGGAAAACCAATGGAAAGAGCAGGACATAATTTGGAATTTAGACAGAAGTACAGTATGACCTTAAATGAGCTTATTTCTAAAATTAGTAGCTTTGTAAACCATACTACTGATAGCAGATCATGGCTTTATTTAGAAACTGTTGAGTGCTACTAAGTAGCTTCATTGGTCAGGGACTAATACAGCAATGAATTGGCAATCTGCTAGCATTTAACAAAGGTATAACTTCTTGCTCTTCAATTGCTCACTCCAACCATTCCTTCATTGCAGAACATATAAGTGAAAAGATCCTCAAGTTTCCAATGCATAAAACATTTGCCTCTAACTTTTTCTTTGTATAAGTAGAGCCCATAACTGTCTGGACTCCAATATACACGTCTCAGTTATAGTTAACTGACTCCTATCACATACTATTCCACAAGTATTTTTTTCCTGGGGAACATCAATAATATATTCCTTCCTTCTACCTATACAGAAGTATTGATATATATTGTGGATTACGTTCAGTTTAATCTCTTGACAATTATGTTGTCACTCGATACAGTAAATCTCCACATAGTCATGACCCATTCAGCTAGAGCAACCTGGCATGAAACATTACTTCTTTTCATTGCAACGCTGGTAATTCATTTAAGAGTGTGGCTTGATAAATCTTCTTTAAAAGGAAAAATACCTACTTTTACATGTTGGCAAAATAACATCTATGGATATCAGTCTTTGTTTGAACAGGAATACAGTACATTCAAGATTAAACTACACAAATGGAAACATTTTCTTAGTTACATTATGAGGACTAATGTGATTTCATCAGCAAACTGTAATAACCTCGTTAACATGGGTTGCAGCCTGGCACTCACACTTATGTAGGAATAATGGTTACTGAATTTATTTCTGAACCGAAGTCCATAGAATAGGACTACCACTTTCAAACATTTTGATGCATAAAACAAAATAAAAATCCTAAGTGCACTTGTTGTACAATGCTTTGCAGATCTACTTAGAAATGAGTTTCACTAAACACACTGGCTTCTATTTAAGCATCTTCAAATGGTATGTAGGAATGACATTTGGAGACAGGAGAAAGAGTCACAGACTACCATCAGACAAAAGGTATTTTAGCCCACAGAAGAAAAAGGGATGTGGGAAGCATCTCAGAATGAATCCTCCCTAGTTTTCTGGAAAGCAAAAGAGGGGACGGATGCTTTTAAACTTGCAAAACTGATGCCAGCCTTTGAGGTCATCCAGACAAGAAGCATAAACCTTGATTATTAATGCTACCTTTATTGTAATGTTACAGTAGTAGAATCTTTCAAGTCTTGAAGCACCTCTCCGCTACTTGGTAATCTAATCTGTCTCCAAAGGTCATTTCCACATACCATTAAAACACACTTAACTAGTCAGTGGATTTAGTGAAGCTCATTTCCTCAAGATCATACCCACCTACCATTATACCTCTGTAAGTTTACTTTCATTAAATGTTTTATGCTTCCATGTTGCATCAATAATATGAGTCTAAGCAGTTAATAGCTTAATATGCAATACAGGTAATACATTGCATTAGATTGAAACATATCAAATATACTTTCACTGATGAAAATTCAGTGTAATTATAAGCTGTAACACCAGATCAATCTCAGTTCAAGTACATCACTCATCTTCACTTCAATCCCCAAGTGTACACTTGAAATACTACATTTCTAAAAACTTCCTGAATATTAGGAATGAAAGATGAAGTTCTTATATTTGGTACAGCAACATTCCACAGGGAGTTTCTGCTCACTTCTGAGTTATCTCTATCTGCACCTTAGGATTCCATTCCCTGTGTACTCATGGTATAAAAGATGATTTGGAAAAGGTACTTTATAACAGTGTTTCTCCACTTGGTAACTTTAAGAAATGTGGACTTCAACTCCTAAAGTTAAACCATCTCTTGGTTCAAACCATTTCTTTAATGTGCCTCCTTAAAGTAGCTTTTTTAAAGCTCACATTGAACCACATCAAAACCACAGTTGCTTTAAAGAGGCATTATATTTGTGTTCATGTGCATTTTGAATTTCTGCTTCTGAGTCAATTTTGAAGCATGCACAGCCTTAATATAAAGTCAAACTTTCTTTGAATGATTGGCGTCTCATATCTTTCAGCCTTCAAAAAACACTACAAAATCAAATCACAATCAAATTGTAGTAACATTCCTCTCAACCTTCAGTAAAATATACTTTTTAAATATAACTTTAAGTTTCCTATAACTTGCTAGTACCCTGCTAGCAAATAAAAACAACTACCTTGTGAACTCAGATAATCAATCCCAGGTTTTCTGATGTATTCCCCAAGAATCTTGATCCGGTGAGGCCAAGTGTTTGTGAGTCTTGGATGCCTTAACAATTGAGGCTAGATAGATACAGATGGAGATTTACTCCTTTGGATAAGCATGACCCTTGCAGAAATAGCTCTGGACAGGTAAGAGGATTATTATAAAGGAATTAGCAAACTCTGTTAATTAGTTCAGACCAATGAAATGTGAGGCTTTCCAAAGATTTAAAGGATTTACTACATAGGTACAGTTGTGGAGAGAAGCCAACCAGAATTCCGGATGAACCCTAAATATTGGGGTGAGCAGTAGGCTAAACCATCCGGAAATATAGGAGATGAATAATTGATAGGACATATGGCACCATTATTAATATTTTCTAGGAATATGATTGACATATGAATCAAATACACTTTCCCAATGAGCTATTATTGAATTGGTACAGCTTTTTTTTTATTAGGAGGCTTGTAGTATTTTGTATGTATGATTAGCCATAGCACTTAGACTTATATACTGCTTCACATTGCTTTACATCCCTCTCTACAGAGGGTTTACAGAGTCAGCATATTGCCCCCAACAATCTGGGTCCTCATTTTACCGACCTCAGAAGGATGGAAGGCTGAGTCAACCTTGAGCCAATGAGACTCAAACAGCTGAACTGCTGGCAGTCAGCAGTCAGGAGAAGTAGGCTGCAGTACTGTTTTCTAACCACTGCGACACCACAGTTAGTGCTTTTTCTCTTTCTGTCTTTGGAATCGATGTTAAAGGAGTGGGAGGGGTAATTAATATGATACTACTTTTTTTAGATACTACTATTTTTCAAGTTCTTTTGACAATAAAAATTATAATTTATTGTGATTGTGATTGCGAATGTAAGAATGTAAAATAAAAATATTGTTTCGAGGTTAATATGTTCCAAAAAGACTATTTGATATCTCTTTGTTGCAATGGATTTAACCTAGGATTTAATGTAGGTGCTAAAGAAGTCAGCCTTTTAAATTCAGCTATCATGTGAAAGTTAGAGGAAAATACATTGTTCTTCTGACTGGCTTGCAAAATTGACATCCATAATGCTGGTTTGCTGCTTCAGGAAGAAGAAGTTTTGTTCTCCTTAGCCCTGATGTAAACTCAGTTCAATAGGTGGTTATTCAGAATTGCACAAATTTAATGGAGACCAGGGATATCTTCAGGAATGCATGTATGTCATTTGGGGGTAACAAAAGGATCTCTGTATATATCCTTTTTTTAAAAAAAGAATTTTTTTCTTTAAAAAAAAGAAATTTTATTGAAGTTTAAAAATACAAAGATCTAAAGAAAACTAATGCAAGGAAAATACAAAAAGTGTGTGTGTGTCTGTATCCATATTGGTTGGAAACATGCGAAACTGGCCTTCATCCTGCAGTAGATAGACAATGGCTAAAATAATATGATGATGATATACAGTATATATATATATATATATATATATATTGTGTGTGTATAGTAAAGTAAATAAAACAACTGTGAAATTAATTTACTTCTTTAAGATTATATATAAATTATACACACACACATCGCTGATAACCCAGCACTGTCCAGGTATTTATAGACTTGAAGCATTTGTATGACAGGGAGCCATTGAGAGGGGCCTTTCTTCCCCCTACTCCCATGCCCATTATCCCTGCCCTCTCCCTTCCCCCTCCCACCCCCCTACCCTGTGCCACCATCCATTTTACCATTTCCTCAAACTGGGACTGGGACTGGAACATAAATCCCTGAGCTGAGCCATGCTGTGCCTCCTCCACCCCTGCTGAAATAGGCTGGGTCTCCTCTGTGGCTTCCATACCTGTTTCACCTCAGTTGGTGTGGTCCCGTCCTTTGCGCGATGAGTTGGGGCGAAGGAAAATCCTGGGAAAACGGCCCGAAGCTGTGAGGTGGGGGCAGACGATCCAGTTATGCCATGGCACACTCAATCAAAGTCCTCTGTACTGGCCTAATCAAGCTCCCTTCATTGACCTACTGTTGTACGGGCCTAATCAGGATTCTTTCATAGGCCTACTGTCTGAGGGAGGCCTAGGCCTTAAAGGCCCACTGTGTGAGGGAGCAACCTCAATCAAAGGCCTCTGTACCAGCCTAATCAGGCTCCCTTCATAGGCCTACTGCTGTACTGGCCTAATCAGGCTCCATTCCCCCTCCCATGACATCACTAACAAATGTCTCTCTAGGACACCGCACTCGCTCCCCTTAAAGGCCCAGGCTTTCTAGAGTTATGCTGGAACACACACACACTCCAGGGGTGTCTTTCCTCTGCAGTGCTTGTCTCCAGAGGGTAAGTCATCTGTGGACCACGTTTGGACGAAATTGCTCAAGGCGTTCCAGAGTTATGCTTAAGCAAACATACATACATACATCCTTTTTTATATATATAGAAGAAGAAGATATATATATATATATATCTTAAAGAAGTAAATTAATTTCATGTCTCTTTGAGGGTTCTCAACTGTGGTTTGGTCAAAGCTAACTTTCCCTGATCCCAGGGACCTCCTGGAGACTGCTATTTTATGACCTTGTTGCAGGGAAAATCTGTATGAAGCACTATGGGCCATCCTAAATCCTCTCAATTTGGAAGGAGTTGGAGGAGCCGATTCATTTATCGGCTCCTCTTTCCACTGCAGTTGTCAGTTCCACTCTCATGGAGCTGTCTTTTGTTGGCTACACCTCTTTGAAAGAGTCTATACATATGCATATTTGTTTTGGAGTAAAATTAATGTTAGGTCATTGCTTAGCCGATGAGTTTCTCAACCGAGGATAGAACTTATTCTTAGTCTGTTTACTTTTTACTGTTACCTGCTCTTTAGTTATTACACCACACACACACACACACACACACTCATATGGCTGCAATCCACTGAATGACTAGATGGTATCAGAAAACATTGTGAAAATTCCAAAATAAACTTTATTCCAAGAGAAGCCTCTCTTGAGGGCCACTCAGCTTTTTGATGCTTCACCTGGTAGAGCTATTCCTCCCACAGGCTTAAGACTCATCAGCTTAAGGCTACTTTATTAGACTGCAGTACCCTGTCTGACTATTAACTGATTAGCATCATCTATGTTCTAGCTAAGCCTTTCTGGAGGATATTGTGTTCAGCAATTGGATAGTGGGCGGGTGGATACATTGACTACCCATTTGGTTTCAGTACCTCTTTGCTTCTAGGATTTAGCTTGATCAGTTTGGTTTGGAGTTTTGTTTTTCCTTTTTTCAGCTTCTCTTAGAGATCGATGGTGCCTGTGAGCATTTTTGTGGTTTGTGTTTTGGGCTCATAGTTTTTCCAGTTGCTCCTTGAGGTTATCTATGGTGTGTTGATATTTCTTTGGATTGAGGTGAACATTCATGATAGTTATATATATATAATATATATAATTTTATTTTAATTCTCTTTTCGTAGGTCTTTTGTGTATTCTTGTTTCATCCAGGTTTTTCCTACGTAAATCAAGATCTTTATACAGCCATGGTTCAGTGAAATCTCATTCACTAGAATTTTTTTGGCTTTATCAGACATCAGAGCACCATTTTGTTTTCTGTTTTAAGATTTAGGGGAGACTAAGATAGCTATTTTGGCTTGTTTGCCTTCTTCGGTTAGCCACACCCCCATCAACTGACTCCTCCCTGTAAAGGTCAAATATTTATTTTATTTTATTTTAATTCTCTTTTCGTAGGTCTTTTGTGTATTTTTGTTTCATCCAGGTTTTTCCTACGTAAATCAAGATCTTTATACAGCCATGGTTCAGTGAAATCTCATTCACTAGAATTTTTTTAGCTTTATCAGACATCAGAGTACCATTTTGTTGTCTGTTTTAAGATTTAGGGGAGACTAAGATAGCTATAGATGGGGGTGTGGCTAACCAAAGAAGGCAAACAAGCCAGAAATAGCAACATTTCCACAAAATCACATTTGTCATCTTCTGGCTGATGTTTTCAGTTTGGGTCTTATGGCCAAACTGTGTGATCGTAACTTATGATTTTAACTGCCAGTGGGGGTGGGAGCTGATTGGGTGGGAGCACACCCCCATCCAATCAGAGCACAGCCAGGCCCCCAACCAATCAAAGCACACCTCCACCCAATCAGAACACAGCCATGCTCCCACCCAATCAGCTCCCACCCCCACTGGCAGTTAAAAGGAAGAAACAGCTGCGATCACACATTGCTCCTGGAAACACGAAGCCGAGAACACCAGCCTGAAGATGACGAATGAGACTTCGTCGAAATGTTGCCAAGACACTTCCAATTTTACGCGGGAGAAAACCCGAATAACCAAAGACCTATATATATATAGGTTGCTTTGTTGAGCTGTTTTCCATCCAACTGTCCAGTTTATTGATGTTTTGTATCCAATACCGGTAGGCAGGGCATGCTGTTGTAAACATTCAAGCAAAAAGAATAATTGTCCCTTGGTGAAAATTTGCCTACATTCAAATGTTTCCCATTTGTATGTTTCCTATAGTATTTAATGCTCATATATGGCTCCAATAGAAGAGAATATGTGTAGCTCAGAGTTGAACCGACAAGTGCTCCATTACCAAAGTAGCAACCTAACTTCCCACAAGAGGAGCTGTGTAAAAACATTATCTGGATTGGGCAAACACACCGCAGCAACCCAGAGCATCAGAAAATAAGGAGTTGTCATCATGTTGCTGACTGCTAGTTGGTATTTCGGCTAGTCCTTTACCTGTCTGTTCTACATAGATACTATTAACAGTCCTTACACTTACTAGATTTCACTTGCAACTTCTGTTTTCCCCTCCTTGGCGTACTGAGTCTTTTGGTTTACTTAAGATGTTTTGGACAGTTTTAGTTGGTTTGTGTGCTACAGTGATGGCATGTGTTTATAGCAATCTGTTGGTTGTCCATTTTAATGTATGGCAGTGTTATCCTTTTTATAGTTTGTGTTGGTTGTGTTGTAATGAATTGAGTGGTCAGGGACTTTTCATAAAGTTACATAGGTATCCATTTTATTGGAAGATGTTGGGTAGGTGGTCTATTTCCTATCTCACAACACATGGACAGATTCACCCATAATTTCATCTAGGACATTCTAAACCAAACTAAATCAAAAAACACTAGGAAATTCCTGGAAGCTTGGTATTCAGACAAATCAACCATCAATAGGCATATAGAGATGAACTACATTTACCTACCATTCTAAGCAACCGTTAAAAAGCTAAGAAGGAAACAAAAAGACCAGAACACATACTCTCCAACAGCCTACACCCAGATATGCAAGGATTAACACTAGACAATCAGGAAGGAAACAACATCCTAGTCAAGGAACTGCCAAGCAGAAAGCTACACCCACATCAATAGAGGCAATGTCAGGGTTCCAAGTAACACCCCCAGCAAAATAAACCTCTGAGGCTTGAGTTTCCTCAAAGTTACATTTTGTTAGTGATGTCATATTGGCACATCTGGGAAAACCCGAATCCGAAAGTCTCCAGATGGCTTCTAGGCCTGACAGGCAGGGCAAACCATTGTATATAAACAGGAAGCAAACCCCCACACCTACTAGCACTGATGATGTTACCAAATCAAGTAAGAAAATGTCTGCAAGGAAACAGGTATGCTCAAAAAGCACCAAGAGCTCCACAGTTTAACCCTGAGCTACAGATATTTTCTCCTATTGACTGCTAGGTGGCAGCAAACATTTGCAGAAAACTATTTCCAGTGGTTGTCTAGCTAGCCTTTGACAGCCAGATCTAGCCTTGGCAGCAGTGATGGGTTTCAAAAATTTTTACTACTGGTTCTGTGGGCGTGGCTTGGTGAGCGTGGCATGGCTTGGTGGCCATGGCTTGGTGGTCATGGCAGGGGAAGGATACTGTAAAATTTCCATTTCCTCCCTTAGCATCTGGGACTTGGGAGGCAGAGAATAGATGGGGGTGGGGCCAGTCAGAATTTTTACTACCCGTTCTCAGAGCTACTCAAAATTTTCTCTACCGGTTCTCCAGAACTGGTCAGAACCTGCTGCAACCCACCTCTGCTTGGCAGCATATATACTTAAAGAAAAAAATAAATAAAAGCCCTGCCATCAAATCTTCATAAACTTCTAAAAATAATCAGATAACTTTAAAAATTCATTGTCAAGCAGTATTTCTGGGCAACAGGGATCACTCTTAGACAAGTGAACTTTTCATTACCTCGACTAAATCTAAGTTAGATAAGTTTGTTTGAAATCATTAACAGCCAGAGATAATTATGACTTCTTATTAACACCACTTTCCCCAATCTTCTCATACAGCAAAGATCCTGGGTCACAGAGTTTGAGACACAACTAAAGTGGAAACAGGTACTTTCAGACAAAGGATTAGTTCACTTTTTATGGAAATGCACACATAGGCACAGGTGGACAGACTTGCTGTGGGTAATTGGTATTTATGTGCTGTGGTTAATTGGTATTTACTTGAGAAGTTAGGGATGATCAAGCTTTCTTAGAGAAGGCTTTGTAATCCTTATAGGGCCATATGGATGGGTGCAGTGCATCAGTGATGGGGCTCACACCTTTGCCTCTAGACATCATAGTAAATGGATGATTAAGCAACAATGGAGAGATTTTGATACTTCCCGAAGATTAGTGATGTGTCAACCCATAGAGCTAGTTATGACAACCCTTCAAGAATTATTTCTTGATTCATGCTTTACTGTGTCAGCAACACAGGGACTTGCACTTGTTGTATCATGAATTCCTCTGGGCAAAATTAGTTCATGTTAAGAGAAATAAACAACCTCATTGGTAAACATGGAAACATTTATTAAGCCATTGCAAATCTGGTGTTCAAGTGTTCTTTTTTTAAAAAAATACATCCCACATTTTCTATAACAGTTTGAGATGGACTTTGTAGGGCAAATATTGGCCTCAACTTTCACTAGAAGTTTCATTAACTAGGTGGGGGTCAGTGTTTGTGAGCACCAGTTTCCAATGAATGCATATTGACTTATACAATTATTCAAATAATTGGTTGATTCTACATGCAGAAATTGAAATATAGTCACTTTCAATATGCACTTTGCTATTGAGGGGATAAATTGTTCAAATAAAGGAGCTTTATAGTTCAACTACCTCATCATTTAAGGTTTCCAGGGAAAATATAGAATTGTTGCTAAACAAGATACAGATGCACATTTGTCTGGACTCACAGCCCACATATATAAGAAAATATGACTTCAGCAATAGAGTGGTCAGTGCCTGGAATGCACTACCTGACTCTGTGGTTTCATCCCAAAACCCCCAAAATTTTAATCTAAGAGTGTCTACTGTTGACCTCACCCCATTCCTAAGAGGTCTGTAAGGGGCATGCGTAAGAGCACCAGCGTGCCTACCATCCCTGTCCTAATGTTCTCTTTATTTGTATTCATTTTATGTATTCAATTCATGCTTATACTTATATATATATATTATCTAATACGTACTTGACAAATAAATGAAATGAAATGAAATGAAATAAAACCACAGAACTTTAGAGTTGGAAGAGACTACAAGGAACTTCTAATCAAAACCGACAATTTCCATAAATAAATTGCTCTACTGTTTTATAGCTCTTATTCTCAGGAAGCTCATTCTTACATTTAAATGAAATCTAGGTAACTGTAATTTACAAATGTTATTTGTTGTATTAGTTTCTATGCCATGGAAAATAATTTGTGACCATTTTCTCTATGCAGCTTTCTTGATGTACCTGAAGGTAACTATCATGTCTTGTCTACACCTCTTTTTTCCCTCTTCATACTGAATGTTTCTTCAGCCTATTCCCATAGCACATGACCTGAAGCCTTGTATAAACATTGTTGCCCTCTTCTGAATCTGCTCTAGCCTGTCAATGCCCTTCTGAAAATGTTGACTCACAATATTCCAGGTGGGGTCACATCAATGCCAAGTGGCAAGGAATAATGACATCAGTTGTCTTTGATGTGATGTTTTTTCTAATGTAGCCCAAAACTCCATTAGCCTTTTAACTGATGTCTCATATTGCTGACTCATGTTCAACTTATTGACCACACCCAAATCCTTCTCAGATATATTGTTTTCAAGCCACGAATCTTGTATGTATAGCCATTTTTTCTCTCCCTAACTACAATATTCTTTTTAAAAAATAAATGTAATTCTTGTTTTTAAATATGATTTTTCTTTTTAGGAGAAATCTCCTAAACATCAAACAGCTGTATAATAACTATGAGCTTTGTCATCTTAAATACCAACAGTTGGTTCTGCGCTTCAGATAATACTATATGATTCTAAACTCTAAAAAAGGAAAATACTGAAATCTCATATCTTGCTTTCCCTCCATAGCAAAAATCAATTGAATATTGGTGTCTTAATGCATTATTAGTTAAAATTCACTTTCCAGATTGCACCCTATAAATAGTCTACTGAAAACAAGAGAAGGCTTTTAAATTTTTGCATAGGTTCATCTTAAATGTGTCAAAATGTATATGAAAACATCCCACGTTAGTGCTAGAGTTAGATTAAGAAAGACCCAGAACTTGTTAACTATAACTCTAAAGTTAAAATGATATTTTTAAAAATATAGTGGCCCAAATCTTGTAAGACTGTGTGTAATATTTGGGTGCATTCCACATGCAACTGTGTTATGGCACCATGATTTGAATAATTTGCAAATAATCATATGATCTGGAATTTAACCATTGCAAAAATGCCTCTTTCTCTTTTTAAATAAATATGTGAAAGTGAATTATTAGATACCAAGATCACCTTCACACATGGGCGAATTTTGTGATCTATCAACACTGAAGCCTTATTCATCTTTCTTAGATCAAAATCCGGTTTTTTGTGGAGTAACTCTTCAAGTATTGGGCTGGGATAAACAAACTCCCTGTGGGGGGGGTCCTCTGGATGCCAAATTGCAGATATTTCTGAAAAAAGGCATGCAACTTTGAGAAGCTTTTTTAATACCAAAAAAGAAAGAAAGAAAGAAAGAAAGAAAGAAAGAAAGAAAGAAAGAAAGAAAGAAAGAAAGAAAGAAAGAGAAAAGCCCATTTCATCATAGAAATACACTTTTTGAAAATCTACTTTGGTGTTGTGGGGAAACCATGAAATCAACCATGTAACTATGTTATTTTGCATGCAAATTTCCATGTAGTAGGGAAAGTGAAATGTCTACCCCCTACCTCCTGGGAATGTAAATAATTGTTTAAAATCCCAAAACCTCTGATGGGCAGAGTAGTTTCTTACTCATAGAGATAATAACATTGTCTGGAAAACATCCATGCAAGAGAGTCAATAGGTTGTGATGATAAATTGGATGGCAACAGTCTTTCAGTTAACTATAAAAAAGTATGAAATTACCATAAAAGAGCATGAAAACTATAGCATGAATTATTGTGTTTGATTTAAACATTATAAAAGGAAGCCTGGAGATCTTCTAATTAGTGAGATTTATGCGGAATATATATTGCTATATACTGATTTCTGTTCTTCTGAAAGGCTGTCCTGAATAAATATTGGGCCCAATTTTATTTATTATTATGTGCCATCAATTCATTGAGAACCCGCTCAGCAACTACATATGTAAATTTTCTCCATAAAAATCTGACTATAACCTGATATTTCAGGTCTTCCAACATTGCACCCATCACCACTGTGCCTGAATCCATCCACTTTGCAATGGATCCAAAATATCCAGTTTATCTGAATTTTAATTCATCTTGCAAACAAACTCTAATTTTTTTTTTGCCATGCCATGCAAAAGCTGCGTAATGAATGCAATTATTGAATACTTCACAGAAGTGGCGTAATTAATTTTCTTCAGCCATGGAAAAAAATTAGTGTATAAAACTAGCTAATTATATCTCTCTATATAAACACATTCAAACAACAGCTTTATAGCCACTGCTTAACTAATGTTAACAATTTGATTAAATGTCAGTGCGAGATAATGCAGAAAGTGTAGCACTAGTATAGGAGAAGCTTACTGGATAACTTTAAACCAGTCATTATTTCTCAGGATTTTTGTTCAGGCTGTACATTGAAGGAATGTACTGTTCCCGTCTGTTTCTAGAAGCTTTTAACCAAATAACAATGTTGGAATGGACCTTGGAGGTCTTCTACTTCACACACAAATACCCCGCTCAAGCAGGAAACCCATTTCAGACAAATGGTTGTCCAATCTCTTCTTAAAAACTTTACTTTCTTTAGAAGAATGGTAAAATATAAAAGAGGATGTAAAATACAAGAGGCTTATTCATAAAGACTTTTTAATTGATTTGCTAGATGTGCTCACTTCCTGATTGGGAAACAAATAAAAGATGCCCTCAGCTCAGATTGGATGAGATGATTCCACCTACTTCGTTATTTACTCTGACTGGCGAGGAAGAAAGGTGATAGATCCTTAATGTGTAATTGATGGATAAAGAATTTAAACACTATCCTTTGCCCTTTGAGAGATGGTTTCATATTTCCATTGTTTTCACTTTCTATGGTTGTGTATTTTCATTCTCTGGCAGCACAACCTTTTGCATATTTACTTGGAAGATATCTTTTTATACAGTATTCACAATGGCTTGTTGTCTAATAACCGTGCTTAAGGATGTTATACACCAGGCTTTTAAAATTAAAATATATGTTCCCTACCTATAAGATGAACTGCTGATTCATCTTATAAACTTGCACAGTTTTATGGTGAAACATTTTCCCTCTCTTTTGGCTGCTGAGGGTAACAATTTTTTTCAGTGGCAATTTGTTAGCTGTTGGACCAAAATCTCCACAATAAATTCTGGAACTTTATAATAACACATTCTTGAAACTCTGCTAGATTTTTCCTTCTTTGCTCTAATATTCCTGACAAAATCAAGACAGATATTTTTTTAAATAAACACTGCTATAAAAATATAGTCACTTTACATTCTTCAAGCTGATAGTAAAGCACAAAGAGTATAGATACAGGAAAATGAAATTTGGTTTAACTAATTTATTAAAAAAAATAAAACTTAACAAACATCTTATGAAGAAACTTTTAATAACTCATTTTAGCCTTCCCTTCCATTATGCCTAGCCTCTAATTACTACTTAAGAATTTGTAATTTTCTGGAAATATTGGACATTATTGCTTATAGAGGCAAAGACATTCTAAATGTCTTTTTTATGGTTACAGTACTACTTTTCTAAGGCTAAGGTTTTCTTTATAGATTCTTTTATTTCTTAACTTCTTTTGCATTCTTTTGCCAATGTTATTTTTTTGCCTATCTCTATATAATAAAAGCTCTAGCAGGATTGTCTTTTCAGCAAGAACATCTAATAGGGACCGAATCTCTAGATTTGTAATATTGTCAACAAAAAGTGGCAGGATTACAAAGAATGTATTTAAAATGTTAAAAAGTGCCCTTTGTGTTTGTGGGTATCAGGGTAGAACAAGGCACAACAAAGCTGACTTCATACAATAAAAATATAATAAAATAAAACAATACTATCATAAAACACTTGAAGCACCAGGATTTTCAAACTAAAATTACTATTTTGAATTGCCATATTGTTTGGCATACACAGGAATACACGAGGTAGCAAAATATTGTTCAGCATCTGAAGCATACGTAATATACCAATAGCCCCTCTCTGATTCACTTAAGGTATAAGGAGAGAAGGTAAAGCACAATCAGACTTGCATGATTCTGCTATATCTCCATAAAGCATAGTTCTAGTTATCCTATGGAGATGATTTTATGGTCTGGTCTACCTAGTGCAGAGGTGAGGAACATGTCCCTTTATGACTTGTGGACTTCAATGCCCAGAATTCAATTTCCAGAATTCCTGGCTCAGGAATTCTGGGAATTGAAGTCCACAAATCATAAAAGGGCTAGCGTTCCCCACCCCTGACATAGTGGGCCTGACAAAAATAAACATCTCTGAAAATGTTAAGGAGAACACATCCGGTGTTGCATTCTTTCTCAGAAGATGATTTATTTGGTATAAAAAAATCAAGGTCATATTGTGAATGGATAATACCCCCATTCAGTGTTGGAAACATTCCAGGGCGGATACAGATTTTACAAATCATAGTTTGTTTCTAAATGGAAACTAGAATCATCAAGTTATCACAATGAAATGGATGCACTCATTCGGTACCATTTCTCATAAAAACGAATCATGACAACTCATAAAGATGGGATGTATTTCATACCTCTGTAGTGATTCTTTCAGAATTTCCCAAGTGAATGTGCTTTGTTGGTTTTATCTTTTCCTATGAAAAAAAAATGACTTTGTTCAATACTGATCCTTTTTAATCACAGCTGACATTTCATCGAAACTGAACTTTTTGTGTCGTCACTATTACCCAGAGACATGTCATTCAAGGTCTGACAAATGTTAAGCCTGTTTGGCTCATGAAGAAATGTGAAAACAAACCAAATGGTTATTAAGTGTACCACAGATATGTGAATGGATATGTAACATGTATCCATACATATTTTGTGTATGCATACATTGATACAAGCTTGAGAAAATGTGAGTTTTGCTGGTACTGCAGCTGAGCAGCACTGACGTATCTGTAAGCAAGCTTTATTCTAAGGGGCTTAGAATAAATAGTAAACTCCAAAATGATGTAGATAAATAGTAAACTCCAAAATGATGTAGATAAAGGCATGGGTACTAAGCACATAAAACCTTTAGATATCTTGACTTATGATTCCTTTTTGATACACTTCTCATCTGTGCTTTTTCAGGCAAGAGTAATTTGTAGCACCCTATTTAAATAGTAAGTTCCTTGGGGGGGGGGGATCAGTAATAACACCTCCAGGTAACAAATCTTTTTATTGTCCAAGTCATCTAACTTTAGATTTCATTGAAAGCAGGTTTGAATGGGACGCTCAGACTGTTAAATTTATCAGGGCGCCATGAGCACTTCTGCACAAGAAATTTGCAGTGGTTGCAAAGAACTGAGAGTGAATTAAAATGTTCCCTTTCTGGACCCATGATTCCTCTCTTGGGCAATCTATCTGCAGATGTTGATCAGTTAGGCAAAATGCCTAGCCCCTCCATTTCACACTGAAAAAAAAAAAAGAAACTCCTTCCCTATAAGTAAATAAATGAACATCAGCCAGAAAAGCGCAAACTGCAAAACTTTCCTCTGGACCCCAGGGAAGTGGGGTTTTTTGGGTGGGAGGGGACATTAGATTTTTTAAACTGCCACCTTATCTGAAGTATAGCTGCTGAGAGTGGGGGCAGAAGTGCACGTCTCCCTTTTAATGACAATGTAATGGAATGCCTACCCTTCTGCTTCCAGATGGAAGTTCTCTGTTTGCCGATATTGCAATGCATGTGATGAAGTCCAGATATTAATATTGGCTCATATACTAATAAGTTTGGGGAGCTAGGCCATAAGCTGGGGATTATATAGAGAGCCTTAATGACCTAAAATTTACCTCATGGGCAACTTTTTTTTTCTTATTGCTTAATATCATGCTTCTAATGCCCTTTGTTTAACCTTTGCAAAGCCACTTCATCCAAAATAGGAATAGTAATAGACTGTTGTTGCCGAAGTAGAATAAATAAACCATTAATATATTTGAGTGGAACATTTTTCAGTGGTACAGTTTGATTTTTTCCCCCCTTGTTCTTATTTTCTTCAGAGAGGGATGTAGTTCATCACACACAGTTGCCAAGTTATAATCCTCTATGTTTGTATTCCAATATAAATATCCATTGCATATACTGGAACATTAAATATCTGTGGAATAAATGGAAAAAAGCTCCAAAACAGAATAAGGAGCAAGTTTCAGAAGCTTTTATTAGTTTCTAAAAATCCTAATGAGAATGCAGCAAAATCATCTTAAATGTTTGAAATTGAATTACTAGGAATGTCATGAAAATGCGTACAGGTAGTCCTTGACTTACAATTGTTCATTTAGTGACTGTTCAAATTTACAACAGCACTGAAAAAAGGGACTTATGACCAGTTTTCACACTTATGACCATTGTAGCATCTCCATGGTCATGTGATCAAAATTCAGATGTTTGGCAATGACTCATATTTATGATGGTTGAAGTATTCTAGGTCATGTGATTAACTTTTGCAACCTTTCCAAATAACAAGCAACCTTTCCAACTGACAAGCAATGTCAATGGGGAAGCCACATTCACGTAACAACCATGAAACTAACTTAACAATGGCGATGATTCACTTAAGAACTATGGCAAGAAAGGTTGCAAAATGAGGCAAAACTCACTTAACAAATGTCTCACTTAGCAACAGAAATGTTGGGCCCAATTATGGTCATAAGTTGAGGACTACCTGTAGTAGGTAAAGTCACTATGTTCTTCCAGAGAGGAGAGGGATTTCATCTTGGAATAACCCATGAACTAGGGCACTGATGGCTAATCTTTTTCTTGTTATGTGCCAAAAGCACACACATGCTGGCATCCATAATGCAAACCACCCCGCTCCCCTGCATCCCCCCGCATATGAGTGTGCGACCCACCACCCCCAGTTTGGACCTAATAGGCCTCCCTGCAGCCTCTTGGGCCCAGAAATGGGCTGCGGGTGTGTGTGCACACACCCATGCTCCCCCCACCCCGTGCATGCGCGTGTGACCCCTGTGCATGCAGGTGCATCTCCTGCATGTGCTCCGCTCCCCTGTATCCCAAAAGTCAGCTGGCTGGCAGGAGGGACGCGTGCATGCACAGTGGAGCTGAGCTGGGCGATGGCTCACATGCCCACAGAAAGGACTATGTGTGCCAGCTGTGGCACGCGTGCCATAGGTTTGCCATCACGGAACTAGGGTGAATGGAAAGATGATAGCATACTTAAAATAATTAGAGATTAACCATGTATCCAGAGTAGTTGGGGATCAGTTGTTATAGTCCCTATATCACGGGTGTCAACTCTATCGTGTCACGTGATGTGTTGTGACGTATTGTGCCACTTTTTGCCTTTGTGAAGCTGGGGTGGACATGTCCTGCATCTGGCACATGTGCTGTCAGTTTGAAGGCCTGCTCTATATTGTTCCTTACTATACCATTTCATTAAATGGCTTGGAATGTATGCAGGGCATCCAATTGCAGAGAGATCCAAAGATTTTGATATTATTCTTGCATTGTTTTTCTTATTCCTAAATGGGGTTTATTCTTCAACCTCTGTGGTCAAGAATCCAGTCTTAGTTTTACTCAAGGAATTCTGAATATTTACACAGCTGTGTTTCAGAGAATAAACTTTATAATAGAAGGTGAACACTGGAGAGTTGTTATAATTGTCCTTACAATAATGTAGCCTAGAAATGTGCAAGGCAGTGTTGTTTCCATTGATTATATTCCTTTTTAACGCTGATGAAATCTGCAAAAACATCAAGCTATAGAAAAGTTAAAATGATATTGCCCTTTTTGCATCTATATATACATTTATGAACAAGTATTTCATCATTTGGATTACTTATTTGATTTTGTTCCCTTTTTCACACTATAAATACAATGCAAGGTCTAAATATAGAATCTGAATTCATAGTCCACGTGATTTTTCTATATTTTGCAACAATACTTGTGGAGGCTAAAGATAGAATAGAATAGAATAGAATAGAATAGAATAGAATAGAATAGAATAGAATAGAATAGAATAGAATAGAATAGAATAGAATAGAATAGAATA
>WNWU01000050.1:2083964-2111316 GCA_012654045.1 Ptyas mucosa
TAGAATAGAATAGAATAGAATAGAATAGAATAGAATAGAATAGAATAACAGAGTTGGAAGGGGCCTTGGAGGTCTTATAGTCCAACCCCCTGCTCAGGCAGGAAACCCTACACCACTTCAGACAAATGGTTATCCAACATCTTCTTAAAAATTTCCAGTGTTGGAGCATTCACAACTTCTGCAGGCAAGTTGTTCCACTTATTAATTGTTCTAACTGTCAGGAAATTTCTCCTTAGTTCTAAATTGCTTCTCTCCTTGATTAATTTCCACCCATTACTTCTTGTTCTACCCTCAGGTGCTTTGAAGAATAGTTTGACTCCCTCTTCTTTGTGGCGACCCCTGAGATATTGGAACACTTCTATCATGTCTCCCCTAGTCCTTCTTTTCATTAAACTAGACATACCCAGTTCCGGCAACCGTTCTTCATATGTTTTAGCCTCCAGTCTCCTAATCATCTTTGTTGCTCTTCTCTGCACTCTTTCTAGAGTCTCAACATCTTTTTACATCGTGGCGACCAAAACTGAATGCAATATTCCAAGTATGGCCTTACCAAGGCATTATAAAGTGGTATACTGATACTGGCCAGCAAAGCTAGAGCCCCAAGTACCATGGCTAGGCCAGAGAAAGTCCTTCTAGAAAAGGAATGGACTGGCAACAGTGACCTCACAACTCATGACAGTTGATCCAGGCAATGTAGTCAAACAGTTCTGTCATCTGGGAATTTCTGCCTACTCTTGTGCTCCAGGGGAGGGGAGGGCTCTCAGATTGGGGAAAATGAGGAGATGAGACATTACCAGAGAATATGATTCTGCATTGCCACAACAAACTCTTTGCTGCTTTGTTGCACGAAGAATGCAAAGATACAGAGAAGATAAGCAAGATCTCTCTCTTAGACCCCTGATGGTACAGTGGTTAGAATCAGTGGTGGGATTCAGTGGTTCGCATTGATTTGGGCGAACCAGTTGTTAAATTACCACCCCCCTATCAAAGTGGATCCTGGGTGCTGCGCTGCAATGGAGAAATGACCAACTGAGTGGCTGGTGCGCAGGAAGGAAAAGGCCACTTTCCCTCTTTCTTCTCCCTCCTCTTCCTCCCCTCACGCCATCCACTGCGTTGCCTGTTTCTCCATTGCAGTGCAGCTCAGCGCCCAGGATCCACTTTGATAGTGGAGGGAAATGTTATTTAACAACCGGTTCGCCCAGGGTCAGGTTGGCCGTCTCAGGAGGCTGGTCTCACATGTACAGCAGAGCTGGAGGATGGGGAAGGGCCAGTCCTCCCACAACAGCAAACCTGACCCTGGGCAAACCAGTTGTTAAATTATTTGAATCCCACCACTGGTTAGAATGCAGTATTACAAGCAAACTCTGCCAACAGTCTGGAGTTCTTCTATCCTTCTGAAGTTCGTCAAATGAGGACCCAGATTGTTGGGGGCAATATGCTGACATTGTAAATCCATCCAGAGAGTGTTGTAAAACACTATGGGGCAGTATATAACTCTAAGTATTAAAGCTGTTGCTATTGCTAGACAAAGGAAAGAAGGAGTGACAGAGTGTAGGAGAAAACAAAAGCAAACACACAGAAGATATGTTTTATGAGAGAAGGAAAAGCAAAGCAGGATTGGGCAGTGGGATTGGTTTTTAGATACAATCTTGCAATATATATACTTATTGCAAGATTGTATCAAAACATCAACCTTTTGTTTTATTACTGGAGTTGATGTGCAATATATATATATAAAACAAAATGTTTTGCTTGTGATAATTGGAGTTTCAGATCTCTAGTTTAAATATAGCAATAAGGAGGAATGTGTATGTTCACAAAAATAGATCTCAATTTGGAGTAATGATTAGCTTAAACAGAGTTTAATGACCTTAATGAAAACATACTTTCATTATTTATTTTATTCTGGGCTTATCTATATTTCATGATTGGGAATGTGTTTTACTTTATAACATTTTTCTCATGATATCATTATGTAAGGATAATAATCTGTGAGATGAAGAGCATGGTAAAGATTGTTTACCATGTAAAGTGCTGCAATATGCCCACAATGGCTTGAGTCTAACTTGATAGGAAAAAAATCTTTCAATAATGAGACACATGGACAATGGCTTGCAAATTATGTACTTCATACCACATGCTATCACTTCCTCCCATGGAGTCTCCCACACTTGGCAACTCTCTGACAAGTCCCTGCAGTTTTCTTTGCAAAGTTTTTCAAAAGTCATTTGCCAATGCATCCTTCATGGGGTGAGAGCAAGTGGCTGGCCCATGGTCACCCAGTTAGCTTTGTGCCTCAGATGGGACTAGATCTCATGGGTCTATGACAACTCACCATAGGCAACTTGCCACGGGATAACTGACAGCAGGACAAGAGTTACACTAATTTCAAAGAAATGGTGGAATAAATTCAATAAAGAATGGATGCAAAAGGAGGGACAAAATAAAATGTGAATGACAAAAATTAAAATAAATTTATTTATTTTAAATAATTAAATTGAATGGGAGTTGTCCCATTCCGAGAACTCACGGATTCCCACTTTCTAACCTGATTAGAAAGTTAAGTGCCTTAACCATTAGACCAAATTGGTTCTTCCTCCTCCTCCTCCTCCTCCTCCTCCTCCTCCTCTTCTCTCTCTCTCTCTCTCTCTCTCTCTCTCTCTGTGTGTGTGTGTGTGTACATATATGCATATTTGCACACAGTATGCACATACACACACACATGTGCACGCACACACAGAGTATGTATGGGTATGCAACTATATGCAGGCACAAGTAGTCTTAAAAAATCCCCTTGTTTCCACTTCATTCCACTTGGATATGGTTTATATTTTTCTCTTTGTTGTTCCCCAACCACCCCCAATATGGCTGGTTTAACAATCTGGCAATAGGGATAACAGTACAACAGAGATAAGCCTTATGTAAGAAGAATTTAAAGGACTTTCTTAGAAATACTGAAGTTCATTAATTCCCTTCAGAAAACCTGGCTCAATTCAGAATCTTTCTAGATATCTAAAAATGACAAATGGTTGCTGAAAGTAAGAACAACTGGAAAAGATTTATCTGATGACAGTCTTCTAGCATTCAGCCAATACACAATTATAGTGTATTTTACATCTACAGTGACTCTATATCTATATCTATATCTATATCTGTCTCTGTCTCTGTCTCTGTCTCTGTCTCTGTCTCTGTCTCTGTCTCTCTCTCTCTCTCTCTGTCTCTGTCTCTCTCTCTCTCTATCTATCATTTCAAGCAATGTATAACGTGTCTCTCTCCCCCCCCCCCCTTCCCATCTCTTTCCATCAGGGGGAAAAATGATAAAAACTTTCTTATCTTTGTGATTGACCTTGGAAATTTCAGGGGGGTTCAAAAAAAAAGTGTTGGAATTGAATTTGATCCTTCAAAGGTTTAAGAATCCTTCAATGAATTGTTAACAATTCCTGCAAAAAGATTTTATTTATTTTTATTAATTAATTCATTTATTTAATTTATATGCTGCCCATCTCAGAGTTTAAGGCAAAGAATGTCTCTTCTCCTCTCCCCTCCCCTCTCCTCCCCTCCCCTCCCCTCCCCTCTTCTCTCCCCCAAAATATAAATATATGAAATGGGGTTGTGAAGAGAGAGTATTATCAACAAGAAAAAATCTTGCTCTAGATAGTCTCATTATCTGTTATGAATTTGCTTTATTATGAGCTGATTTTAACAAGATGATAATTATAGTAATTAATGGTACATTTCATTTTTGTAAGATGTAATAAACTGAAATGTCATTGAAAATGAAAGACATACCAAAGAGCAACTTTAATTATTTGAGATGTCATTTGGTTTATTTTTCCCCAGTGTTGCCTACAAGATTCCTATTGTTGTATATTATGGAATAGCATTAAGGCTAAGCTACTCTTGAAAAGCACTCAGCAAAGAAGTATATAACCATCAAGACTAAGAACCCATTAATTTCAATGATCAACATCATCTGAATGGTGCTTATAAATTTGAGTGACAAATGGCTTGGAAAGGTAATAACACATAGGGATAAATACAGTAATTAATCTGCTTGATGATTCTTCATGTTATGGAACATACAGTGTCCTTGTATTAAGTGTTTAATGTGGTACTTTGGGAACATTTCAGATAAAAAGCTATATCAGATCAGAAGATGATTTAGGAACTATGCTAGATTCAGGAAACAGAGTTAGCTCCTGAGCAAAGATAACCATGAATCAACAATCATTTAATAAATACATAAAGTTGCAGTCATTAAGCAATTGCTTTGAGATCAATATCACTGAAATACAAAATACTTTAAGGAAGATTTGGGTTGATGATGTGGAATATTCAGTTTATCTTCCACAAAATGGAGGACAAAGAAGAGGAATAAACTGAATATTCCACATCATCAACCCAAATCTGTTTTACTTAAAAGAGAGAAGTCTGTGATAAAAAAAAAGGATAACCATTTATCTGAAATGCTATAGGGCAGTGATGGCTAACCTTTTTGTCATCGCGTGCCAAAAGCATCCCCCCCCCACACACGCTGGCGCTTGTGTGGTGCCCACACCCATAATGCAATGGGGGTCACGCATGCATAATGCAATGCATGTGTGACCCCCTCATGTGCCCCACCCCCCACTTATGCATGCACAATCCCCTGTGCTCCACCACATGTGCCCGTGACTCCCGTGTCCCCCCTGCCTGCCAATACATGCCCACATGACCCTCCCATGCTTCCCCCACCCCCTCGTGCTCCCCCTACCCCCTGCATATGCACGGCATGCCAGCCACCTGAAAATCAGCTGGCTGGCATGAGGCACACATGCATGCACAGTGGATCTGAGCTGGGGTGACGGCTCATGTGCCATCAGAGAGGATGCTGCATGCCACATCTGGCACCTGTGCCATAGGTTCGCCATCACGGCTATAGAGTTTCCTGCTCGAAGACGGGGTTGGACTAGAAGACCTCAAAAGTCCTTTCTAACTCTATTACAGTATTCTATGTTCTTAAACACATTTATTAATGAATTCAAAACTGATTTTTCACATTGAGAAGGTTCCTTGGATATCTCAAGTCTGAAGACCATTGGTCTATGTTATTCAATCTTGCTAGGCTTTTTGTGTAACAATCTGCTGATTTTCTAATTACCTTTTAACATATTTTCCTGGTAGTAATGCAGCTCAGAATGCCATGTCCTTTATTTTATGGTCACTATGTGTATCATGTTTTCCTAAAAGTTTTGTTTTCATTCTTTGTGATTATTTAAAAACAACATTTTTGTTTATTACATTAAACTAATCAAGAAAAGTTCCAATAAATAATACAGCATTAAATGATCGATACAAATTCATACTGATAAGTGTACCATTGAAAAAAAGGAAAAACAATACAAGTGTGTTGTATTAAGTAACAACATGGAAAGCATAGAAAAGGAACAACAGACGCTGTAAGGAAAGGAAAGAAGTGTTTCTAATCTATTTGGCAGCAACTCATTTTCCTTGCAATTTATTTGCAAACCATTCTTTCCTTCATCACATCCACACAATACTTTGCACATTATCTTTCTCCTTCTGAGATTCTTGGCTGCTCCATTCAACCACGACTTTCTTGGCCTTCGCTTTCTCTTCGCCCATTAATTATTCTTTCATGTTCAATCCTTTTTCCTTTTTTGACTCCCTTTTTCTTACCTTTTTCTTACTCACATTTTTAGTGTTCTTACATTCCACCCTCAGTGTATAAAGGTGTCTAATATTTATTCCATCAATGCCGTCAAATCTTACCCTCCACAGTGCTTTAATTTTCAGATGCAGATTTGCTACAGACTCCACTGATTATTAGCTACAAATCAACCATCATGGCATTATTTATATACAGACATATCTTAGTATCTTTCTGTTAGCTCTTTGAGGTAATCCAGAAACACAATCTTTAGTATAAGGTTACATGAACAGAATCTTGCAATTCAAAGCATATTTTCTCCTCCTTTCTTTTTATTCTTTGGGAAACTAGGGAGGGTCTCTTCTAAGATGTTTCCCATGCCCTCCATTCTTCTGTGGGCTGAAATACATTTAATTTAAATAAGGCATGATCACCCTCCCTTCTATAACCCAAAGTAATTTCTATATAACATTATACTTCCACGTTCATGCAATGTCTGTTATTGATGCTTTGTTGAAGAGCAAAAATCTGTTCTGCCCATACAGGTAGCTCTCAACTTACAACAGTTCATTTACTGCAGGGGTGGGTTCTAAATTTTTTTACTACCGGTTCTGTGGGCGTGGCTTATTTTGTGGATGTGGTTTGATGGTCATGTGACAATTCTTTAGGACTTAGCAGAGGTACTGGTCTACCAGGCTTTTAACTGCTTGCAGAGCTGTACCGGTCTACCCATTTGTTCTTGGAGCGTTCCGGTCTATCCATTTGTTTTTGGAGACACCGGTCTAGCCATTTGTTTTTGGAGCGCACAGGTCTACCACCACACTGCCTTTTAACACTGATCAGCTGTAGGGTGGCCCTTTGAAGCCCTGTGGCAAGAGTTTAAACAGTTTTTTTCCTTCTAGCCAATCAGCTGGGACTCAGGAGGCAGCGAATAGATTGGGTGTGGGGCCAATTAAAAGGTAAGAATAATGGGGTGGGGGAGGGCCCAGCTCCCGAACAAAGAGAACCGGTTCGGTGACATCACATCACTGCTACTGGCTCGGCTGAACTGGGTCGAACCAGGAGGAACTTACCACTGACTTAGCGACTGTTCAAAGTTACAACCCCTGAAAAAAGTGAGTTATCACCATTTTTCACACTTATGGCCATTGCAGTATCAAATGTTCAAAATTCAGATGCTTGGTAACTGATTCTTATTTATAACGGTCACAATGTCCTGGGGTCATGTGATCACCTTGTGGGACCTTCTGACATGCAAAGTCAATGCGGAACCTAGATTCATTTAGTAACTGTCAGTAACTGTGTTACTAACTTAACAACTGTGGCAAAAAAGGTCATAAAATGGGGCAAAACTCACTTAACAAATGTCTCACTTAGAAACATAAATTTTGTGCTCAGTTGTAGTCCTAACTCGAGGTCTACGTGTATTGTATTTGGCATAAAGTCACCCAAGTTGGTCTTACTTTTATTCCTTTTCATCAGTACTTTGTCAAATACCTTCTCAGCCACACCTGGGAGATTAATCTGCTTGTAATTTTTACATTCGTTCTTGCCAGTTTCTCTTTTGGATAGGGGAACAATAGCGTAATTCTTCAACTGCCAGATAAAATGTAGTCTTTGCACACACATTAAACAAGTCTCACACAGCCACTCCTACTTTTAACATTTCTCTAGTTATATAGTTATACCATTTCATCTTTCAAATTCCCACTTGCTAACATTTTCATTGTACTACATCCATTTTATAATTTATATGTTTATTTAAATTGATTTATTTATCAGAAATATGACTTTTTTCTCAGATACCAATGTGTAATATTAATTTCAATTCTACTCTTAGACATTCACATGTGAATTGCTAAAATATTCTTTCTACTATGCCTTAATTTCAGTTTCATCTGAAAGCATTTCATTACTTTTCTTTATACATTCCATTCACCCATTAGAAGTTCTTTCACTTACTTCCAAAAGAATTTTTAATTTCAGTCAAACTTGATTTTATTTTACATTTTCCTTGAAAAGAATTCTAATATATCACAGTAAATGAACTATTTTTGTTTGCTTATCATTTCCAATCTATAAAATGCTGAGAGCCACAGAAGTATTGCTGAATACATACCCAAAAAAGCATGTCTAACATAATTTTTAAAACCTATCTTAGCTTTATCATATCACAAATATCTATGCTACCCAAATCTCAGATCATGTCCTTCTAACCGCAGTATCCTTCTATTTCCCGGGAACACTCAGTCTTTCATCAAATTAAACAACAGAGAAGTCCAGTTTCAACCATCATGACATTATTTACATTGGGCAAATCCAATCCTCCTCTTCGCATCTTGTAATATCTTACATTTAACTCATAAAGATCTTCAGCAGGTAGATTTGATTTTGTCCATGTCTTCCATATTTTTTCTAATTTATTCAACTAGCATTTATAACTAACTAACTAAACAAACAAACAAACAAATAAATGTGGCTTGTTTGCATGCAATATTTTTGTATGCAAAGATAAGTTTTTCCTCAAAAAATGATATACTTTTCAATATAAACCAATTTCTGAGCACACCTTTTTAATGTGTAATGCTTATGCTGGCCTATACCTCTTTTAAACCCCATTGTGTTTTATTCTTATTCTAAATATTTCATGGAAAGAATTTTTATGTCCGTTATAATATGTTTGGGGAATGACTTCTATTGACTTCTATTTATGATTTCTGTCTAAAAATTCTTCCTTCAGTGTTATATATTCAGTATTATGAATAAGTTACTTAGGTATTCACTTTAATGGATGCTTGAATACTTGGTGAAAAGATGATACAAGGTCACCCCAAAAATACTTTTTCAAATGGCAAGTAGGTTTCTTTGTTTTTTCCTTGAAGACGTTTCACTCCTCATGCAAGAAGTTTCTTCAATTCTGACTCCAGTTGCTTTTGAACAAGTACCTTTGGGACAACCTTGACCAGGATGACTGGGAATCTCCATAGATATTATACAAGGTCATAATTTAAACCAGAAGTACCCTGTTTCCCCCAAAATAAGACATCCCCTGATAATAAGCCCAATCGGGCTTTTGAGTGCATGGCAATAAGGCCATATGCTTATTTCAGGGTTAAAAAAAAATGAGACAGGGTCTTATTTTCAGGGAAACACGGTAGGTGTAATAGAATTCATATATAACATTTTGGAAAACAGACCCAGGAACACTGCTGCCTACTAAACTGAACAATCTCGGGGATGTTCGGTTGATTTTTTTAAGTACAACATTTAATCACCTGCTGTTACTTGTAACCTCAATTAACATGTTACTTTTGACATAGCCATTTATGCTAGCCAAGATTCTGATATAAATTATCAACCCTCCTAGTTGCATTATGCAACCTCTAAATTCTCTAAATAAGTTTTAGAGCAAAACTGCAAATGTAACTTATTCAGCTTAATATTTGCTTCTGACCTTATTAATTACATGCTGTACATAAATGCACTATGTACCAGTTAATTAATATGCTCTAGGGAATTCTACCAAGGCATTGGAAAATGCAAAGCATAGCTCCTTTTAACTATTTTGCAATGAAATATATAATTAGACATAACATTTTTTTGGCAGAAATGGTAGACTTCCAATTTTAAAAAATTAATGAACATGCTTTTAGCTAATTAAGTGATTCAGTTTCAAATTATAAAATTCCACCCACAATTTTACCTCATCCAATATTTATCTGTTTATAATCTTTTAGCTAGGTAACAAGCATACACTGCTTGTTGGCAATGTCTCATATTGTTTTATAAAAATATCAGTTGGCATTGAATGTTTGAGCATGTTTTGCATAGCAGAGGTGTTGACATGAGTTATAGTAGTACTGTTGGATACACCCATCCTAAAAAGAACATGTAAAAAGAGTTATGGATCAATCTCATGCAATATGCCAGCATTGGTGGGGCAAGCTACTATATGTAATATATAATTTTATATTATATAAACACACATACAGGCAGTCCTCAACTTACGACCACAATTGAGCCCAAAAGCTGTGTTGCTAAGTGATAAATTTGTTAAGTGAGTTTTGCCCCATTTTATGATTTTTCTTGCCATATTTGTTAAGTGAATCACTGCAGTTCTTAAATTAGTAACACAGTTGTTAAGTGAATCTGGTTCCCATTGACTTTGCTTGTTGGAAAGACTGCAAAAGCTGATTGCATGACCCCGGGACTTTGCAATCTTCATAAATATGAACCAATTGTCAAGCATCTGAATGTAAATCACGTGACCATGGGGATGTTGCATTAGTCATAAGTGTGAAAAATGATTATAAGTCACTTTTTCTCAATGGCCTTGTAACTTTGAACAGTCACAATGAACTGTTGTAAGTTGAGGAGTACCTGTAATCTTTGTCTCTCTTGGCTACTTCCAGCTGCACCCACATGTTCTCGCACTGATGGTGTTACCTACTTGGTTAATGAAATGTTTGCAAGCAGACATTTCAGAGAGCACCACAGACTCCATTACGATATATTTCTGCATTTCTTTGGCTTTCCTATGTAACAGTGGTTGGAATCTGATTCTAGAATGTTTATAGGAACACATAAGCATGAATTTTCCACAGAAATGGGAATCTGCTGCACAGATTCAGAAGAATATTATATTATTGCTCCATCACTTTCCAGGGCAGCAGAATTTTATTTTTTTAAATTTTTTTTTAAAGAGAGCATACCAAACACAGGAGCACAACCACAAATTCCTACTAAGAGTGCCAGAAGAATATTTCTGGCATCACTATCCCTACCATAACATTGGCAATTTAGTAGGTTCAGCTTAGAAACTGGCAGAAAGTACAGGCATATGGGGTGATGAGCTTTTTCAAAGGTCTGCTGCTTCTGGGACCATTTCTTGTTCTCTGCTTCATCTCCTGTTGGGTTTCTTTCTGGTCTTCCTGGTGTTTTACCTGATCTGGTTTCAATTGTGGCTTCAGGCACCTGTAGCTGTCTGCAGTTTTCCTTATAGTTGTAGATACTTCTTCCAACTCTACAAAAACTGGGGGAAAAACTTCCAGATATCTTGATAAGAAAACTTATATGATACCAATATTATATTACCAAACTGGTAAGAAACCTTTATTCCCCCCCACCTTCATATTTCTTTGTATTTCTCAGCTGTACTCACCTTTTCCTAGTTATGAACCAAGAGTACTCAGCTCTCTTAGTATAAATAGATGGGGTTAGGGTCCTTTCTTTCTTTCAAAAAGTAGTAACATGATCTCTCAGGAAAGGCTGCTCATTTTAGAATGTTCTTCATTGTAGAAACACTGAGCAAAAATTGTATACACCAGGATGGACAATGTCTGAAATGCTACAGGTGACAACTCAATCTTCTCACTCTCTTGAAAACCACAAGAGATCATGCTGACAACAAACTTAAGGACTTTTAAGGTTCTTTTTCATTTTGGAGTTAGAATTTAAAAGTAAGGCATTTATGTTCTTCCAACTCTTAATTCTTCCCTTAATTCTTCCTGTTTGAAATCTGGTGCTAAAGTTTTGGGCTTTCTAGGATAGTGGTGGTCTTAAGAATAGAAATGATACTAGTTTGGTTCCCAGACGCCTCAGATGTCTATTCTTACCCATAATTTTGAAAGCCAGTCAACAAAAAACAAAATGCTGTCAAAAATAATTTTGCCACCAAATTTTGGAGTGTTGTAATTTAAGGGCATATTGAAACATACTGTCTCGGGAAAATCAATACGATTAAAATAACAAAGAGAGCAGAATTCGGGGAAAAATAATAATGATAACAACATTCTGACTGTCTCGGGTTGTTACAGTCTAGACACAATATATTTTTTTTACAGCTCCTTAATTCAAGAATTGGAAAGAAGAAATTGGAAAGTTTACCAAAAAAATAGAGAAGGTGTTTTGAGAAGAGCTTGGATGATATTCAGAAACTGAAATAACAGCTAGCATCTCCATATGACAAACTTGGAAAAGAGGAAAACAAGATTTTTGGGAGATAATCTCTTACATGTCCCATGCGATGAACAATGAAATCTGCTTTCAGGGGGGAAATCTTTTTTACCCTTAAAGTTAGTAAAACTAATTCAACATATAGACAATAGACAAACTAACCTGAGTCACTAAAGTAACACAGGAAACTCAAATGAGTCATGGGATTGGATGATGGACTTTCTCCCCCAATTTAGAAATAACATTCAGTCCAAACTAGCAATTTTGTTGCTGGTGGTATTATATGTCCCCGGTAACACAGTTGCCTCATTTGATCCAAAAAGCATTCTTACAGCCCACTTCCTGTTTTTTTAATGACTCTTAAATAGTGACAGTCCCCAGCTGGAGTTAAGTGGATTGGTATGCATTAAACATCTATGGTCACAAAACCTTGCCTCCAGCCATGTTTTCTTACGCAATTGCTTATGAAGTGCAATCATAGGAAAATTTTCCTTTAAGTGATCTCTTCCTGGAAAACTGCCTAGCCAGTCATTATTCCTTCTAAATAGATGGAGTTTCCAGTTAGCATATTGAAGGCCTGCAGGTCCAGAATGCCCCTTCAAGGAGAAAATACTCCCTTGTACAACACACTTGCATATGGACAACCAGCCAGGGGAAGAAAGCCAGAGGAAGAAAGCTACCCCATTTTCCTAGTATCAACTAGTTATGTAATATGTTTTTGCAGGGAGGTGTAGTAATTTTAAGAACCTGCAAGAAACATGTTTTTACTGAAGAATGACACTGATTTAAAGCAAAAAAAAGATATGTGAACACCTAAGAATATAAGAGGAGACCTGCTGGATTAGGTCAATTGCTCATCTAATTCAACATATTATTTCAAATTGCCTTCAGAAGTTGTTGCTGCCCCATCACTGGAGGCTTCTAAGAAGAGATTGGATAGCCATTTATCAGAAATAGCATCGGTCTCCTCCAAGAGCAGAGGATTGGACTAGATGACCTCCAAGGTGCCTTCCACTCTGTACTGTTACTAATTCAACATATTATTTCTTATAATGGCCAGTAAAATGCATTCTAAAAAGTCGTAAACATGGATTCAGGCAGAGGTGGATTTCAGCAGGTTCTGACCAGTTCTGGATAACCGGTAGTGGAAATTTTGAGTAGTTTGGAGAACCGGTAGTAAAAATTCTGACTGGTCCTGCTCCCATCTATTCTCTGCCTCCTGAGTCCCGGCTGATTGGGAGGGAATGGGGATTTTACAATATTCTTCCCCTGCCACGCCCACCAAGCCACGCCCATCAAGCCATGCCATGCCACGCCCACCAAGCCACACCCACAGAACCAGTAGTAAACATTTTTGAAACCCACCACTGGATTCAGGATCATTGACCTCCTTCCACTATAGCTTCCAGGCATCTCTGTATTTATACAGAAGTGACTCTGTGTAGAGTACTCAATAGAGATGTACTGTCTACCATTTTACATGATATAAATACCTGAAGCTCCACTGGTAATTTTTTGGTCCACAAGAAAAGTTACATCTGTGGTTTCCTGAAAAGATCTGCCAGTTTGTCTTTACTTTAAATTTTTGTTGAAAACAATCTAAATCCAGGGATATATCTGCTTTTCAATTTTTCATCTAAACTTCAACCACACCTTTTGTGTTCATGAATCAAAATTCATCTGATTTGTCTCCTAAAAAATAGTTCAGCATGAGTTTTATGCCTTCAGAGGTAAGGACACAAGCAAAAGCAATTAATTTTGGTACATTTTCACTATCTTCGTTTAATGAATCAATGGTTCAGCGGTCCCATGACTTCTATAGTTAGATTCTTGACTGAAATATATTGAATCACTTATAATGCTTCATTGCTTGTCATAAAATAGTTTCCCCTATGCTTCTCAGTCCTTTTATTACTATGAAATTAAATTTTTATCCCACCTTATTACTTTATAAGTAACTCAAGGCAGTGAAATTCCTAACTCCTCCTTCCTCATCCTATTTTCCCCACAATAAGAACCTTGTGAGGTAATTTGGGTGAATGACTCGCCCAAGGTCCCCAACTGCCTTTTGTGCCTAAAGTGGAATTAGAACTCACAATCTCCTGGTTTTGGGGCCACCATCTTTAACTCAAACTGGCTCTCTCTTAAATAAACTTTTATTGAATGCTTGCATTTCTTTGGTCAACAATTATATTACTTTTTGCTTTCATTTGGATAGGTTTTTGTTACATATGTAAATAGCAAGTGAGCCAGGAATGTAGGCTGCACTCAAGTCTGGGTTTAGCTGGACATTTGCACGTCCACCGCTGATTGGTGGATTCAAATGGAGCCCGCCACTGATTGGTGAACTCAAATGGAGGGAAAAGTAAAGCATTGTCAGTGTCTGAATCGGTGTGACAGCTCCCTTTAAAAGGGAGTGCTGCCAGCTAAGCCTTTGCAGAAGTCACTTACTTAAATAAAGATCTGACGTCACTGTCTGTCATCCTGCCTCTTCATTGCCTCCCACGATCTAACAGTTTTCTAGTTTTTGAAGGAAGTCTTTTGACCTCCAGTTGCTTTTTAATAATTTAACACTAATCATTATGGCATCCTTTTGGTCTTCATGATACATTTCCTTGTGAGAGATATGGATGGGGGGGGCGGGGCTGCTGCCGCTGCTGCCGGAGTGTGTTTGCAGTAGCTCCTCCTGGTTTTTATTTTATTTTATCAATTTTTAGTATAGCCATTGGACTCTTTTTATTTAAATAATATTTTTTGGAGACGTTAACAGAGTAGACCACAACACAGACAAAGTTTCAGCTGATAAGGACTAATAAGGCATGGGAAAAAGAAAGAAGCGCCATGGCACCAGCCCGGGATCTCTCCCACCATTGAAGAATGCAAAACAACCAAATATTGATGAGCACTTTGCTGACAAGAGATTTGTAAGTAAAAATATCCCTCCTTTCATTTCCAACAATTTGGAGAGATTAGAATGGGACCGGCAAAGAGATTTGACAAAACAGCAGATACTAGACTTTCCCGATCTGGGGGGAGGGGAGCAAAATGACAGCCAGCTGTTTTCACAAATGAGTCCAGCTACTGCCTGTATGGAGACTGAGATAAAGTCTAAAAAGTTTAACAACAAACTAATCCAGAGTGTGGAGAGCTTACCGTGGGAGAATACAACAGAATTTATGGCAAAGCAATGCCTTCTTACAGCACAAACGGTTGTTTCAATATTTGAGCAACTAATAACCATTCAACATGATGTAGAGACACTGAAAAATGATTTAGCTGTTTTTCTGCAAGAACAATATCGGGCTACAGGCACCTTCACTGAAGTCCATACAGCAGACGTGGGTAAATCGCATACTCATGGTAAGGAAGAGGAAAAAGAGCAAAGACCCAGGGAAACAGTTAAAGAGCCTGCCAAAAAGTGTCAGCCCACTCAGAAAAACAGTCCTTCCCCACATAAAGCATCAAGAGGAGGAGGTATTAATAGAGGAATTAATAGAGAAGCTCCATTGGAAGACAGTAAAGCATCTCCCCTACAGTTACAGCAATCACATCGCTCACTACAAACACATCAGGTTGTGCTTAGAATCCATATGAACAGAATTAATTATGGACGCTGGATTACCAGGAGTGCTATACTAAATTCCGTAAGCCAGCTTCTTCACTGTCACTGGGGGCAGATTGATGTGCTGTGGAATGGCTTCCTGAGGCCCCAAATAGGAAGCAAATTCTTCTTTTCTTTCAAACAGCCGACCATACCACTGATGCTATTCAAGATGAAGGCACATTTAGCCTCCTTTCAAATCTTTCCTGTCAGAGTTTTCTGTGAGGAAAGGGTTAAACCCTTAATTGTTAACATGCGAGCTCCCAAAGTTGCTGTCTCTTCCGCATTCTCAACCTTGGAAAAGAGAGAGAAAGAAAGTGGGAGTAAGCCAGCCTTGTCCAGCGAAGATGCACTTAACAGCACAGAAACCGGTCTCATTAATGCCTTTGGCGCTCTCCCAAGGAAAGAACAAGATAACATTCTATTCAAACTAGAAAATTTAAAGAAATCCTTATTGGACATAATCAGCACAGCTGAACTGCTTATTGATCTGGTTTCCCCTATAATTGAGCCTCTTACTTCTCCGCCAGGGGGCAAGGATTTGCATGAGAGCATGGAAAACAGAAGCCAAGATACACAGGGGCCATTAGAGGCCCCAGTAGAGAAGGAGATGTTAGCATCCTTATGTGATCATCCTATGATACCTTTACCACCACATCAAGAAATTGAGAGAGGACCTGCGTCAGTGTCATCAGCTCAAAGCCAAATGGAGCACGACCGAATAACCCCCTGCTCTACACCTAGAGAAGAGGTTTCGAAATGGCAAGCCTTGTTAGCTGGTGCTAAATCCTCTTACCCTGAACAATTTTACCAGGAGTCGGCACAGAATTTAGATGGGGCACCTCTCCTTTTAGAGAAGGCCAATTTCGGGCATGACGACATCTCAAGCCATTGCAACAACCATACAGCTTCCCTTTGTATAAACCAAATTTCCTGATGAGCTGCAAAAGAGGATCCTCTCTCCATCATAACCTGGAATATAGCTGGGTGGACTATTCCATCAAAAGACCAACTGTTTTTTTGATTATATATCACAATTTGATATTCTCTTTTTACAGGAAACCTGGGCCTCCACAGAGATACACTTAGATGGATATTGGGTTAACTCTATCCCAGCTGTCCCAAGTAAGGTGGGGGGGAGAGCTAAAGGGGGTATTGTAACATTAGTGAATACATCCTTGCAATTTAAATGTGTATCACTGCCATCCCTGCAGCCATGGGTTGTGACTACCTTACTCTTATTTAAACAGGTGGAGATTTTGCCATTTAATATCTACATTCCCCCAATCAATAAGAATAATTTGATCAACAAGATTTGGGACGGCATAGAAGATTTTATCCTGAGCTGCTTAGATAATTACCCTTCAGCAGCAATAATTATTGGGGGGGACTTAAATGCTAGGATGGGCCTAAATGATCAAGCATTATTTAATCAATTTAAGATCCATTATGATGAGAACGTACCAAAAGAACCCCTGCATCCCAGACAATTTAAAGACACTAAGGCAAATCGGGCAGGACTGGGTGTAAGACAGATGACTGAACGCTTGGACCTTTGTATCGTGAACAGTTCCACCTGGGGGGACTACCCAGCAGACTATACTTATCAGGGAGCAGGAAGAAAATCCACAGTCGATTACTGGATAATATCATACGACCTCCTGAAGTTCTTGCAGAAGATGGAGGTAGACTCGTGTCTGGAAAGTGATTACGATTCACTTATCCTTACTCTTACATTATACCAGAAATTACTAAGGGTTGGCTCAATCTATCTACCCAGATTAGAGAGCCAAAATACCCAGGTAAAAATTAAATGGACCGAGAAAAATGCAAAAGAAGTCACTAATTGGATGCTAGCCCCAGAAACCATAGAATTACATGCATCTCTACTAAGAAATAAGTTTGAAGGACCATACTTAGAGGAGTTTGAAACTTTAATCTCAAATTTGAAGTTGGTTCTCACTAAGAGAATACTAACTCACTCCAAAAAGCCAGTTTTAAAGAACAAAAAATGGTTTGATAGAGATTGCATGCAATTAAAAAGAATATATAATAAGGAATACAGAATAAGTAAAAATGACCCTTCTGAGGATCACACTCACTTCTTAAAACAGTTGAAAGCACAATATAAGACCCTCCTAAAAGAAAATAAAAGTGCGGCTTTGAAGGAGTCTTGGCAGAGATTAATTACATCAGTCAGGACAAAAAATACATCCCTCTTTTGGTACATCACCAGAGGATTGGGGAAATGCCCCCTACCCCCAACTAATCAGGTACCGATTCAGGCCTGGGAAGAATATTTTAGAGACCTATATACAGACCCCGACTATGTAAGTAAGGAGAGCCAAATTAGTTTGGACCAAACTGCTTACTGGCCCCCTGTAACACCAGAAGAGGTATCCCGGCTGATCGAAGCCCTCAAGACTAATAAGGCACTGGGTGCTGATAATATCCTCCCAGAAATAATAAAAAAGAACACCAGTTGGTGGGCCCCACTTTTAGCATCACTGTTTACATTTATAGATAAAACGGGCCGTATGCCAAGAGATTGGGGATTAGCAATTATTATACCGATCTATAAAAAGGGTAATAGAAATGATCCAGGAAATTATAGACCCATTAGCCTTTTGAGTGTTATTAGTAAATTGTATGCTAAACACCTAAACAATAAACTCCAGGATTGGCTAATTTCAGGAGAGATAATCAAGGATGAACAAGCTGGTTTTAGAGAAGGAAGATCTACGGTAGATCATATCCTGATACTTCACCATCTGGTGCAAAAATATACCCACAAAAAAACATCCTCCCTCTACATGGCTTTCCTTGATTTTAAGCAGGCCTTTGATTCAATATCCAGGAACACACTATGGGAGAAATTAGAATCCACTACAATCGATAAACGTCTCCTTTTTCTCATACAAAAATTGTATGCCAATTCCACCTTGAAAGTGAGGTGTAATCCACAAGGGACTTTAACTGGCCCACTAAGGGTTCAAAAAGGGGTACGGCAAGGCTGCATCCTGTCCCCCTCCCTTTTTAACTTCTATATTAACCCCCTGATTGATCTCTTACAGAACCCTGACCTACATCCTCCTAACATAGCACAACGCAAAATCCCCATTCTCCTTTATGCCGACAATGCTGCTATAATTTCACAAATGCCCATAGGACTGAAGAGAGCAATTAGGACAACGCTTGGCTTCTGTAGACAGAACAAACTGTTCCTTAATTTTGATAAATCAAAAATTTTAGTTTTTGCTAAAAGACCCAGACAATACTCTTGGAAAATTGAAGAACACAGATTGGAACAGGTTAGAACATTTAGATATCTTGGGGTGGTCTTCTACTCACAAGGGACATGGAAGGCACACCTGGAGCAAACATTGCAAGCAGCCAATAGGTCCTCAAATGCAATTAAACACTTCTTTTATACAGGCGGAGGTCAGTTAGTACCTGCTGCCTTAAAACTTTTTTAAGGCCGACTTCCGGTGGGATCGCGACATCGCCGGACGCTTCTTTTTGAAGCGCCAACCCAGGGCTCCGTAGAACCGCAAGAACAGCGACTATCAGCTGTCTTGCGGTTTGGAAACTTTCCTCCTGGTAAGAGGGGGGAAAGTGAGTAGACGGGTGGGGTAGAGCTCCCTGAGAGTGCCAGATTTTACCCATAATCTGGCGCTCGAAGATGAGAGCTCCCTGCTAAGCCTGTCAGTACTCCGGACCCTGGATGTCTCTGCTTTGCAGAGCTAGATGTCGTGACCATCCCAGCAACCAACTTTAAACAAATACTTTTTGAAACAATCTGGCGGAGCATAAGCAGCATGAATAAAACAGCAAGTATTTTCTTTTTTTTTAACTCCAAAGATTTACCTTCTTTAAAAGATTTTCCTTAAGCTGAAAGTGAAAGCAAGATGGTGTTTGAGTTTCAACGGGGCGTGAAGAAGTGAAAGTTAAAAGTAATTATTGACAAGCCCCTGTTTGAAACGTAAAACTCTTTATTGAAAAGTGGATGAAACAAGAAAGGAAGTAATTATAATAATTGAAGCAGTAATATAAATTACAAATTGCAAAGGGTCCTTTTTTTTTCTTTTTGATACTTTTTTTTCCCTGTCCTTTTGGAAGGGAAGGAAGAAGGGGGGCAAGATGGCTGGTCTCTTTGAAAGCAAAGAAAGCAAAGAAGGGTTAATTAACCCTCAGATATGGTCTGATTTTGAGGAAGCTTGGAGCTCAATTACCTCTGCTTTATTGGAAAAAATTGATACTATATTTCAAGCTTCTCAAGCTGGAAACAATGAAATACATGGAAATACTGAGTTGCAATCTAGCAGTGGGGGATTGAATGAAGAGCTGGGAGATGGAAAAAAACAACAACAGCCTATAGTAGTTTTTTTTTCGGAGAGAAAGATGGATGCTGTGCAGAATAAGGAGCAAGAAATTTTGGAAATTGATGAGACTTTGGCTACACGAATTTTTTCTTATAAAATCCAACCTGCATTTAAAGAGCTGTTTTTAGAAGAAGTTATATTTCTGCAAAAATTTTATAATATGCAATCCCAAAAAATGCAAAATTTTACTGGAGTTAAAAAAGGCAGAGGGATCAAAGTTAAGAAAAGAGTTCATAAAAAGGAAAAGAAGAAAGATTGGAGGCATGGAAAATAACCCTGTTTGATGAGATGATGGTCCTTAAAAAGTATTGTTTAAGTGTTTAAAGATTTTGAACTTTTGGAAAAAAACATCCAGCAGCTTAATGCCAGTTAACTAAGCGATGAGCGACGATGAGGAGGTAACCTACAGCTGTATTGGAATATTTTGAGAAGAATAAACAGATCACAGCAATGCTGGTCTGTTGGGCTGTAAAATATGCCTTGACCTGAATGATTTGGAATATTTTATTAAGGACTGTAATAAATTTGGACTTAATTGCAATCGCAGAAGTTTTATTGAATATAGTAAATTGGAGTTTTCTGTTTGATGGTAATAAATATAAGGCAAAAGGACTATGGGCCTAGGGCAATTGCAGTTGATCTGGTGGTTTCCCTAATACGTCTGATGAATTTATTAATCTAATTTTTGGCTGGACTTGATGGATACTATTTGAAATACAATTACAAAGTCACTCGGGGTTTTTTTTTTATATAAAGAAGCAATTTTTATTTAGGTGGGTAGACGCAAATGAAGACATTCTACATGCTGTTGGAAGATGTGAAGATAAGAAGATTAGCAACTGGTTTAATCTAGTATGAAGAATTTAAATGTTTGATATAGCTATTAAATGATGTTTTTAGTTGATTTCTTAATATGTATTGATAAATTAATAAGAGGTTTGATTATTGTTTTTTAGTTAGAAATTTTTTTTATTAAGTGTTTTAATTATAACTGGACCTTATGGTTTAAAAGTGGAGGACGGAAGAGTTTATATAGTATTTTATTTTAAATTTGGGGTCTTTGAATGAGGTTTTTTTTTGTTTTAAATGAAAGAAGTTATAAAATATCTTGTTAAACTGTATAGATCTAATAATCTGTTAAGTATCTATTAGCTAAATTGAGTAATGATAGGTTTGATTAGGTAATATTTAATTGTTTTATTAACTGCTGTAATTATAATGGATACTAATTTTGTTGAATTAGATGGAATAAGAAGAAAGAAGACTTGCTTTCCTTTTATCTATTTGTTTAATGATTATGATAAGTGAGAGATGGAGTTGAATTTAGGGGATTTAAGCTGTATTTTATATTTTGTATTTGCTCTGGGAAGTCAGGGGGGGTGGTTGGGGAGGGGGGAGAAAATGTATGTAAAACTTTTAAAACTTTTTCAATTAAAAAAAAAACTTTTTTAAGGCCAAAACATTGGCACAAATTCTTTATGGGGCACAAACAGGAATCCTAGCAAAGAAAAACTTGCTAGAAACTATACAAACCAAATTCCTGCGAGCCATCTTAGCTGCACCCAATGGAACTCCAAATGCCCAGATAAGAATTGAGAGAGGTATGCCTCAAATTCAGGTAAGAGCCTGGAAAATGATGATCATTTATTGGCTGAAAATTCATTACTTTCCAGAGGGACTGTCCCCGCTAGTGCTGACTAACAAATTCCCCTCCCCCTGGAAACAGGTGATAGATCACAAGCTGGGCTCTTATGGGCTTTCATCTGTATTCCTAATGTCCCTCAGCTTTGACAAAGCAAAGCAAGTAGTAATTGACAGAATGAAGGACATGGAGTTCCAAGAAGAACTAAATAGGTTGCCTCTCCACATTAGAGACAGAATCAAGCAGGGTGTGTGGGAATCCGCAGGATATCTAAATGATCTGATCTTCCCAAAACAAAGAATAGCTTTCTTCAGAGCCAGATTTAATATTCTTCCCTCAGCACTTCTCCAGGGCAGGTACAAGAGAACACTGATAGCAGAACGGGTATGCATATATGAAAAGGGAGAAGTCAAAGATATCTCACATGTTTTATTGCACTGTGAGTTATACAGAGTATGTAGGTCAATATACATTCTCCCCTTACTAGAGAGATTGCCAGGGAGGATAGAGGACTTTTATATAGGCTTTCTCCTCCAACACTCTAATCCGGCTATCACGCGTGCAGTGGCAAAATTTTGTGTCGCTGCAATATCCACAAGAAAAAAATTGGTTACTGAATTATAATATCAACTGGTGCCAATATTTTGAGATCTATAACGATACATTTACCCACATACTTACAAGCATGTAAATTAGGATTGAGATAATGTATTTTCATAACAGAGATGTTATTCACAATTAATGTCAGAAGTAATTTTAATTCATTGTATGTCTATTGCTGGTCGATGACGGTAATAAAATTTTATTCTATTCTTGTGAGAGATACACATTGTAATTCAATAATTCAATAATTTAATTATTCTTGTTTTGAATGATTCTTGTTTTGAATGATTATCCTAACATTCTAATACATTTCATTCTCTAGTTCTACATTTTCATTTAAAAAAAAACTTGATTCTTTTTAACTCTAATATGAGCGTATTGCCATTTTTGGAGGGGGGTGTAGTTTCCTTATTTAATAACCATATGAACGTAACATTTGAAATGAATGTTACATAAAAATGTTTCTTTTTCAAAGAGAAAAGGGTTCATATGAACTTTGTGCCTGCTTTTTGACAGACATACCAAACCACTCTCTGACCACTGGGTCATGTATAGCAGTCCTTCTGTAATGGTCCTCAGTTGTGTACATAATTTTGTAATGTCCTTCTGGTAATACAATGTGATGTGTATGACTCCTTCATCTGCCATTTTCAACAATGTGGAAAATGTGAGATTATGATTAACTTTTTTTCAACATACTGCAGTGGCTGGCAACTAAGGAGATTCAACTACACTTTTGCCACCCACAGTTTTTGCTGCAAGATTGAAATTCACAAAATATGGACACGCTAAAGTCAAGTGATGTAATATTGCCTTTGATCCAATAAAGTAAAGTCAACAAGGTTACTGTTTTCAGCTTAAAATGGAAAAACTGTTGGCCTGGGAAATATTAATTATCTTTTGGACTAAATCTTAAATATATCTTGTCCTTTCTGTAACTTATCAGTGCCAAAAGTAACATAACATATGCTTCTGTGCCAGTGGTGGGTTCTACATTTTTTTACTACCGGTTCGGTGGGTGTGGCTAGGTGGGGGTGTGTGACTGATTGGGTGTGGCCAATGTGACATCACTCACGCACTCAGTCACATGACCCCCCGCAGGCCATGCCCACCGAAAAGGTGGCTAAAAATTTTGGGACTTTTTGAAACTTTTTTTTTGACACTCCGGCCCCATATCCAGGTCAGGACTCATGGGGTGGCAGTAGTCATCTTGGCTTTCCCTCCGTTGCCCTTCCTGGCCGAAAAGTGCCCCTTCTCACCTCTGACAGGCCTTCCTCATGGTTGCAGCTGGACTAACCCACTCCACCAGCTCAGGGCAGCGGACTCAGCTGCAGCCCAGACGAGCCAAGGAACTGCAGGGAGCCTCCTCCCAGCCTTCCCCCCATGCCTCTGCACCATTTTTGGACACCCAGCTTACTGAGCTGCCCCCATCCCTGTCGCGGCTCCAACGGCAGCGGCTTCGGGAGATGCTAGTGGCACGGAGGCGCAGGCGAAGGTTGGGAGGGGGATGCAACACACCGGAGGCTCCCTGCAGTTTCTCAGCTCATCTGAGCTGTAGCTGATTGAGGTGCTTTAGCAGCCATGAGCTGCGCTTTCCTCCAAGTCTCACAGAGAGAAGCACATGTTTCCTTCTGCCACCCACAATGCTTAGAGGAAAGCATGGCTCATGGCTGCTACCGGGCTGCCCCAATCCCTATCGCGGCTCCAACGGGGGCGGCTTTGGGAGATGCTGGTGGCACAGAGGTGTGGGCGAAGGCTGGGAGGGGGTGCAACACGTGGAGGGCCAAGTCCGCTCCCCTTTACCTCCTCACACTTGTTTACCCATCCCAGAGAGCTCGGGCTATGCCTCCCTCCGACCCAGCCACCTTCCTTGCTGGTGTCACTCCTGAGTGAACTCTTCTGTCCTTGGCTGTGGCGAAGAAGTGGCAGCCCTGGGTGCACCACGTCCGCTTCGTTCTCTTTGAGAGCTACTTTGCACCTTGTTTGCAAAGCGGCTCTCAAAGAGAAAGAAGTGGGCGTGGCACACTGAGACCTACCGCTTCTTCGCAACAGCCGAGGACTTCTTCCGCTTGGAGCTCCAAGCTGCAGGGAGGGGGGGGGAACAGTTGCAACGCCGGCAGCTTCGGTGGGTTCCTTCCCTCAGTGGTTTGTTTTCTTTTACCTCGTCTAGGCGACTTTGTCATTAAAGGCTGCTCCGTGCCTTTTGATCTTTCTTGGGGGCAGAGAAAAGTGACCCTGTGTGAAGGGACTGAGCCTGCTGCTGAACTTGGAAGCCAAGAGGCTTCTTTTCCACCAGCCACTGGTGCACAGTGCCGGAAAGACCTCCGGTCGCTGCCGCCATCTTCGCACATGTGCAGCTTTCTTCTCACTGGCTGAAGGACTTTTCGGCACCCTGCGGCCAGGCGGCTGAGAGGCTTCTTTGCTCCAGTCAGCTTCGGGTGGGTGAGCAAGCAGCGCTGGGAAACCAGTTCAGGGGCATGGCATGGCTGCCATTACTACCAGTTCGGAGAACTACTTCCTAAAGTTACTACCTATTCGGTAGAACCGGGCCAAACCGGGAGCAACCCACCACTGTCCTGTGCATTGCTCAATGGAATGTCAATGAATAAGAACATATAAATTTATGTTTTTGGTTTTAACCTGAACCTAAATTTAACCTTATGTTTTCCTTTTTACCTGAAGCTAAACTAGGGATGCTTGAGGAAAGAAAGTTTTCTTGGTCACATTAATTGTTCCTTCAAATATTATTTGCATATTTAAGATCTTACTTATTTTGCCTCAAATCTTTATTCAGTACTAGATCATTTGTTTACTTGTTTGTCTGCTTAACCTGATATGATATTGGCTATTCTACTATGATTTACAATAAAAATAATAAATTTGAGACATTAAAAACAGCAGAAGTAACAATTGAAATGAAAAAGTATAGTAGGATTAATAATTAAAATTAACAGGTAAAATCAGCAGTTAAAAACTTGCGTTAAAAATGTTTTAAGGGCCTTTTAAAAAGCAGCTTGTTCTTGCTTGTCCATTCTACAAGAAGGGTATTTCAAAAAGCACAATATCCTGGAATGATCCTGGGAAAGGATTTGTAACAGATACAATCCATAAATTAAAAGAGGGAGGGAGGGAAGGAGAACACATTTGAAAGCAGGCAAACTCTCTTGAGAAGGTTATTTCATTTTCTTTCCCAATTCAGTACCTATTGTAGATGTTTTCACTCAATCAGAGGCAAGACATAAGAACGTATGCAGTCATTACTAAGGCAGAGATCACTAGCTTGCCAAAATGTTACAGGCTTGGTCAGAAATGTATTCATTTGGGAGGCGGGTTTTGTAAGAGATGAAGCAATATTGCAATTCATGCTAGTATAGTTTTAAAAAAAAGGTTTGGGAATTCCCTTCTGCAGACATTCACTCAACTGCTTAGCTGCCTGTTGGTTGCTGGAGATGATGTGTTCTGGTCTTTTTTATTGCCTCTTTTGTATGATGTGTACATGTGGTTTATTTCTCTGGGTCTATTGATGGTTGATCAAGGATTAAGCAGCGATTAACACCAGACATTAACCAATACCACAAAAATCTGATGATTTAAATGTGTTTTTTTTTCATTGAGTACAGGTGGCAGTTCTGATAAAAATGTTTTATACATGAATATGGTGGCTTTTGTAGTTTAGGATGCTGGGTTGACATCAGCAAGCCCACATTTGAGACCCAAGTGCTGCTGCATGATGGGATCAAGTGTTCTGTCAAATTCATACAAAACAGAAGGAACAAATATATTTGAAATCAGTATTATAAACTGTGTATGTACTGTATATAAAGTATGTACCAGGTGTTCTTCCATGTGTTTTAATATGTTATTTCAATGTGAGAAGACTATTATCCAAACTCTTAATATCCTGAAAGACGAAGTTGCCTGTTAGGAATGTTTTAGTAAACCCATTGGACATGCTTGATTACAAAAGTAACAAGCAACCTTTCCAATATGGATATTTTTGGTTTTTCTGAAACTGTTCCTGTAGTGTGCCATGAGACTAAGGGGTAGTTGTTTTTCAAATTGTGCATCCAAACCACAGATGAATAATCACAGTTTCCACTACTTTTTCATTTTGCAAAGTATTTATTACTCATCCCATGCCTTCTGTGAAACATTTTCACACAAAAAAAAACCATATAAATTACTTTCACATGGTTAGAAAAAATATCAAGTATAGAAATGCCTTACGATAGTCATCAGGATACGTCACAATTGAAGTGTAGTATATACAGAATATATGATTAACGAATGATATAAGAAGAAGCACTTGTGGAATGAAATTGTCACATAACTGACATAAATCACAGTGGAATTTTGTCCATTCTATGCAAAGTCCATTGAGAGTTTGTTGTTTATAAATTATACATTTAAATGAGTTGGAAATGTTGTACGTACTTAACTGCGGCAATGCTCAATTAGTCATTTATCTTTATCCAAAATTTCTGAAAAACTTGGGAAATCAAATTACTGAACAAAGTTCAGTAATTTGATCCTGCTGTTAGTTTATTGCTTGTCTTTCCTAAGACTTTAAAGGTCCTACAACATCAGATTCTTTAAGATGTTTTTGGTTGCCACAAAACTTGGAAAATCAAAATATGTCTTTTTTTGGATCAGTATTATTAAAAAGTATGGGAAATTACTCTGGCTGCCGAATTAAAACAGTAGTAAAGCTTTGGCAGCAGAGGTGGTATTCAGCAGGTTCTGACCAGTTCTGAAGAAACGGTAGCAGAAATTTTGAGTAGCTTGGAGAACCGGTAAATACTACCTCTGGCTGGCCCTGCCCCCATCTATTCTCTACCTCCCGAGTCCCAGCTGATTGGGAGGAAATGGGGATTTTGCAGTAACCTTCCCCAGGAGTGGGGAGGGAATGGAGATTTTACAGTATCCTTCCCCTGCCACGCCCACCAAGCCACACCCACCAAGCCATGCCATACCCACCAAGCCACACCCATATAACCGGTAGTAAAAAGTTTTGAATCCCACCAGTTTGCCAACCCTGAAATTATTTCTGTTCAGGACCAGTCACCATAATTTGATACTCTATCCTTGGTGTACTTTTAAATCATATATTAACAATGCTGTGCAAATGGAGGAGTGCAGCTTTGCAATTGAATTTCAGCTTATAAGCTATAAAACAGAGCTGGGGTTGCCTGAGATTTGAGGGTCAGGAGTTATCTGCTCCTAAAAAAAATTGAAAAATTTAATTACTGATCCCCAAACAGCCTAATGTAGGTTGTTTTAATCTTTGGCCAACTGAACATATTATTATTTCTATACTATACTATACAGTGGTGGGATTCAAGCAATTTAACAACCGGTTCTCTGCCCTAATGATTTATTCCAACAACCAGTTTGCCAAACTGCTCAGAAAGTTAACAAACGGTTCTCCCAAAGTGGTGTGAACTGGCTGAATCCCACCACTGATCCTATGCTATGCTATGCTATGCTATGCTATGCTATGCTATGCTATGCTATGCTAT
>WNWU01000050.1:2111326-2198909 GCA_012654045.1 Ptyas mucosa
ATGCTATGCTATGCTATGCTATGCTATGCTATGCTATGCTATGCTATACTGTATAAACAGATATAATATTGTACATATACAAAGAGAAAGCCTTAATTACCAGCATAAGTATATCTGATACTCATTATGCCAACCTAGTGTTTAGCTTCCATACACCACTGTTTCTTAACATTACCAACTTTAAGATGTATGGATCTCAAATCCCAGAATTCCTCAGCCAACCTAGCTCTTAAGAAGGCCACACATCTTAAAATTAACAAGGTTGAGAAATGCTGCTCTCTCTTTCTCCCTTTCTCTCCCCTCCCCTCTATAATATTTCCTTGGCCCAAATTGATTCATAAGAAATCCATCCTCTAGATGGAGCTAGATATTCCTGAAAACATCAGCCCCATAACAGTTTCTCTTCTCTTCCGCACACAATGAATATTGCAATCTCCCCATATTTCTTGACTAACAGAGCGTGGAAAGTCGTAATGTTACAATCACAGTGTAGGATAATTTATAATAAATATCCTGAACTGTGTGGGTGAAGGAGAGGGCAATCCCCTCTTTGCTATTTTCAGCAGCAGCAGCTCTGCATTCATCATAATATGGATATGAGCTCTCCATCATCACTTTCCTAAATGAAAACAGTCCTCTGGCTTTCCCATGGCAGTAGGATTGGGTTGTTGAGTTTATTTTGCTCCCATTTCACTTAATTCCTTCCCTGAAGTACGGCAATCAAATACAAATACAGCCCCACAACAGAACAGTCATCTCAGTTTTCTATGCCTGTCTTGAAATTTCCTTAATAATGCAATCTCTTGCATTGCCTGGATAGCTACTGCAGTGACTCATTCATTGTATCATCAGCTATGATTCAGAAAACCTTTAATTTTTGCTTACCAGTAGCCTTACCTTAAGTTGGTCTTCCTCAATTTGTTTCATTTAGATTTTTTTTTTTACTACAATTCTCCCCCATTCCAAACCAGCTTTAGGAGATTTATAGTTCAGTCCATCTATTCAGTCCATTGGCAATAGACTTAGGTTTTTCTAAGTACAGTTAATCCATAAGCTTATATTTACATACTTACTGGTGTTGTGTATGCGTGCATGTAAACCCTTCAACTCAGATCTGACAAGTGCCTGAAGTTCTCAGAATTGGTTTGCCAGTGACGCTTCCTAGATAGCAATAGAGTTTAAGAGGCTGAGAGGCCACCCAACTGAAACATTGTGATTCTGAGCAGCAAACAAGAAGAAAAACAGTAAATCAAGACCCCAAGCCTCCAAACTTAACATTAAAATTGAAATGTAAACATTATATAAATTTAAAATACAAAACATAGCAATGAGAGTCAAGCAATTTAATAGAAGAACCAAAAAAAGAATTCCTCTCAATTGACTCTAAAGCCTGGCCTTAGTGGTTTTTCTAAAGATGAAAAGAGTTGGGGACTATTGTATATTGATGAGTGGGGTGGGGAGAGATTGTTCCAAGAGAACAGGGACCATCACACACACACACACACACACACACACACACACACACACAAGGTACACTTTCTAGGTCCCATAAGATGTCAAGATTTAGAAGGAGGAGCCTGGAGCATCCGAGCAAAGTCTTCCTGTGGGAACATGTGGGGACAGGCAGATATTCTAGGAAGAGGTAACCTTCCCATGTTCCTCTGCCACGTAAGGCTTTACATCTTAACCGACATCTTGAATAGCACCCAGATGTCAGTACCTTGGCAGAGTAGCTGTGTTACGTGAGCATAATGAAATGCACCTATAATTACACATACTGCTGCTGCACAATGGGCTAACTGAAGCTTTCAGATGGTCTTTAAGGGCACCCCTGTGTAGAACAAGTTTATTTGTTTATTTTTCATATTTCTGAACCACCCATCTCCCTCAGAGAGGGACTCTAGGTGGTATACAATAAAATTTCAGAATGTAGTAGCACTTAGCAATAGCACTTAGACTTGTATACCGCTTCATAGTGTTTCACAGCCCTCTCTAAACGGTTTACAGAGTCAGCATATTGCCCCCAACAATCTGGGTCCTCATTTTTACCCACCTCGGAAGGATAGATGGCTGAGTCAACCTTGAGCCGGTGAGATTCAATCTGCTGAACTGCATGTAGCAGTCAGCTGAAGTAGCCTACAGTACTGCACTCTTAACTACTGCGCCACCTCAGCTCCTAAAAACAGTATATAAAAATTAAAAAGTTAGAATTAAAATTTCAAATATATATATATATATATTTACAGGGGGGTAATAATAATAAAGCCTCTCAAAGAAATCAATTGAAAAGGTGAAGGGAGAGCCCTCAGGGCACCAACAAGCCCCATTGCTGCATGCTTTTTTTGGGCTCTCCACACATGGTCTCAGAGCATGTTTTCTGGAGGAGCAGGGACAATGGCAGAAAAGGCTCTGTTTCTAGACCCTGCCAATCAGAAGTTGCAGTAGTTCCAACTGGGAGCTGACCCAGAACAGCACTTCCTGGTCCAGGAATGGGGGCAATTGGTGCAGAAGATATCATTGTGCAAAAGCCTTTCCTGCCCCAGATGCCACCTGTTCTTTAAGAAAGAAACTGTGAGTCTAAGAGAGTCTAGGACAGTGATGGCAAACCTTTTCGGCACCGAGTGCCAAAAAGGGAGCATGCGCATGGCACCAAGTTCTGAAAAGGGAGCACTCTGCGCACTCGTCAGAGCCGCGACTGGGAAGAGGAGTTGCCAAGGGGGTATGCATGCGCCAGATAGGGTACTTCTGGTTTCCGGCACGCACATGCGCACTGGCCAGCAAGTCTTCTGGTTACTGCCGTGCATGCACATGCGCCAATCAGCTATCCGGCATGCATGCTCACACCAGAAAATGGAAGATCAACTCTTCCTGTTTCTGGCACTGCCCCATGCACAAAGGCCAGATCATTGTGTGTGCATGTGCACCAGAAACCCAGAAGAGGAACGGGCAATGACGCGCATGCCAGGCAACATGCATCCCTATGCCACTTTGGGCACGTGTGCCATAGGTTCGCCATCACGGATCCAGGAGAACCCCCCTGTTCATGCATGAACTCTGAATGGGATAGTGCCCCTCTATCCAGAACCAAAGATGGAAACCCCCCAACTCTCAGATGTGTGGGTCCCAAAACCTATTAACCTCTTGGTCTTGACAAGGAACAAGTTCACCACAAGACATTTCCATTCATGTCCATACATGAAAGAAGGATTACCTCCTTTTTTTTTTTAATAAAAGGACATTGCTCTCTAACTTACTTCCAGTCTCCATTTCTGTGCTTATAACCTAGGGGGACAACATTTCAAACTTTCAAACATTTCAAACTATAATGTCAATCAGGAAATTGTTTGTTGTTATAAGGAGCTTGGCCAAGATAAAATATTTAAAAAAAAAACAAAATATCAATAATAATAATAATAATAATAGTGTACTTTGGCTCTCTCCTTCCATTGCTTCAATGGAGTGAAGGAACTGTTTCCTTTTGCATGGACGCACTGTTCCAAATGATGATATTCTTCACATTGTGTCAGATTGTGCCATCAGATAAAGAGGAAATGTTACAGAGTATAAAGCACATTGTTGAGATAAGGTTTTGCAATCACATGAGCTCTTTTAAACTAGCCTCCACCAACTTGTAAAGAAACCCCCCCCCCCCAAAAAAATCCTTAGCTCCCTCCAGATTTTTTTCTTCTGGGAATGCAATTCTCACTCTCACTGTACATTTAAAAAAATGGGGAGAGTTCATACGGCACCACCAAACATATTTGGTTCTTTGTTCACAGTCTGACAGCCACCCAGAAACCAATGCTGGAACTTTTGTGGGAATTGTCTGGAATCTGAAGAAGCAATAGTGAAATTGAGAAAACTGGGAAAATCTAACTATTACCCCAGATATTTGCAATTGTATCAGTAATTTACTTTAAGTCACAAATTTCTAGATGAATCAAGAAGGGCTGCCTACCATGATGGTACCTTGGTTCACGTGATGGCTCCCCAGGGGTGTAGTTCCCATATATTTTTATACTTTCCAATAAGACTTGATCATGGCACTTTTCTCTTCCTGATATTTTTCTATCGCTGCATCATTCAAATCATGAGAAAATTACTTCTGTTTGGTGAATGGTATTTTCTCATCTGTGTTCTCTGAATTTCTCATACTGGCATTTCCCACAAGCTGAATTTTTTATAAACAAATATTTTTGAACCGGTTTAAGGTGGTCTCACATACTCTATCTTCCATACATTTCCCTTCTCCCACAGTTAGCATGAAAGTACACATTATCGCTGTATTATGACCATGTACAAAGGTTGACATTATATACTAGAATGCTGGCCTTAGTATTATTTATTTATTTCCAACATTTATTATTTCTATAAATAGTTAAAGACAGTGAGTGAACATACCTAGTACTTCTTTCTCCCCCTATTTTCCCCACAATAACCACCCTGTGACATGAGTTGTAGGAAATAAAGATTTCTTCCAACCATTTATTAATACCAACCAATTTCTCATAAAACCACCCCTTACTACCAAGGCAGACCGGTAGTGAAACCAGGAGTGGCAGCAACTGACTAGGAAATATTTCTGTTTGGAGAATAAACAGAAATTGATCTGGGACTTTCTGCATATAAAATTTGCTTTGCAAATGACCTGTAGCCTTTTCTTTGTGGAAAAAGCAGATGTCATCAGTGAAAATTTCCTGCTCTTTATAAAAGATGGCAAAACTAAAGTTTTCTGAAGAAGCATTTTCAGGAAAGTCTCAATTCATAGGAAAGAAACCTCAGGAAATAATTGTCATGACCCAAAGTCTGACTTAGTTTGCATGAAGGCAAAAGGACAAATGGACATCAGTCCTATGGGTAGCCAACATAGATTATCAGTGTTAGAGTGGATGTCAAAAAAAAATATTGAAATGATTTTTCTACACAAGTTAGCTGCAGAGTCATTTGAGGGACTGCATAGTTTAATCTAGTGATTAACATACCAGGCTAGAAACCAGGAGATTGTGAGTTCTAGTCCTGTTTTAGGCATGAAAGCCAGCTGGGCCAGTCACTCTCTCTTGGGCCCAATCCACCTTACGGGGTTGTTGTTTGGGGGACAATAAGAGGAGGAAGGTGTGTTGGATATGTTCAGCACGTTGTTATTTGTAAAAAAAATAAAATAAAGGCGGAGTACAAAAAATAAAATAAATAAAGTAAAATATAAAATGCTGGCAAATCAGGTGAAACTAAAAGAATGTTGATCCAAAGTTATTGTTCAAAAGGCAAGTGGACTTCCTTGGTTTTTCCTTGAAAATATTTCACTTCTCACCCAAGAAGCTTCTTCGGTTCTCGGATTTGGGACAACCATTACCTGGATGACTGAGAATTTTCCTAGACATCAGAATGTTGACTAAAAATAATGGTATTGCTCCAGTAATGCAAAACCACTCCTTAAAAGGGGAAATGATCTCATCAAGCACCAGTTTGTCTCTCCCTTTCCTTCTTGTTAGATGAAACACCTTTTTCATTATCAATTGTTGACTTATCTCAGTCAAGTTCCTGTTTATTCCCCTCCCACTCATTCATTATTGACCTCGGGCAGTCATTCCTTTAGAAGGTAACTGTATAAGCTTATTCTAGGAGAAAGGGGAATTATTGCTGGCCATTATCAGCATCCAGATAGCATTCCATTATGATGGATGTAGAAAAACAAAAAGAAAAAAAAGGTGTGAACACCAGTTATTATTCAAGTATAACCCACTCTGTTTTAATAGATCTCAAAGCAGACTACAATCAATTAAAAGAGAGTGAGGGGAAAAAAAACTATTGAACAACATGTGCTTTGGTGAGCATTTTTTGTGCTTCCTTGAATGTTGGTGTCTTCCAGTCCTGAAACAACAGCAAGGTCATGTAGGTACAAGATGATCTAGTCTAGCAATGTTGTTTCAACCAAAAGTGGTTGTCTCTCATCAGGAAAGAATGGAAATGCCCCACCAAAGCTGATTAGCCTTGCCTGTCATTCATGAGGTGTTCTTGTGGAATTCTGATACTTTTTATTTGTTAGATAAGGAAGGTGATAATAGCTGGTTACAAGCAGAGGATCGCATGAGATAGAACAGATAAGAGGAGCACACAGACTGTTTGAGGGGAACCACAATGCCAGTCTGTTAGGTAACTTGCCTTTGGCTTTGGTGCTTGCATCACTCCGGTTTCCCACAAAACAATAAACAGAGACAAGGGTATACCATCATCAGCTGATGAGAGGTGGTAATCTTGTAAGGCTATTACAACTTTTTATAACCTCAGAACTGGGATTCCTGACTAGTGATCTCAACAGGGTCTTGATACCCTTTACTTGAAATTACCTTGAGGGAATCTTTGGAGCCCTTTCATAATAATTGGGGCACCTTATAAAGTGCTTATTGTTGAAGCCCTGGGTGTTTGAAAAGGAACAAGGGTGAGGCTGGTGACAAAATGTGCATTGCAACATCAAGTCTGCCCCTTTTGTGCTTGCTTTGCAGTGTCACAAGCATATAAAGGGATGGAAGTTGTGTCATGACGTTATGACACACGTTTCATTATTTTGACAAAAGCTTAATTTGCTATGGATACTATTAACCTTAGCTTTCGCACGCAACAGTCCATTTGTTCAGATGCAGAGAGTAGATGAGAATACACTGATACATTCATTTCCTATAGCATGTACAGGCAATGGTAGCTGCATATAGAGTGGCCATTTACAGTGGTACCTTGGTATTCAACTGCTTTGAAACTCATCAGATTTGGTACTCAATGCATTTTGACAGGCTCTCATCATTTGTTTGGTATTCAATGCACAAGCTATAACTTGTCGCTGTTGGTTGCCTTGTGATTTGTTACATTTTTCCTTATGGGAAAAAATTGGTTCTCATCAGTTTGGATCCTCATTGCACCTCCCGGAACCAATTAGCGATGAGTACCAAGGTACCACTGTAAATGAAATCCCATACACTAAATGAAATTGCATGAAAGCTATAGCAAGCAATAAGGTTTGGCAAATATTTTGTGACTGATGGCTACAGTCAATATTTCTGAAAGCTATAATACATAGGATGTTGCAAAATGCTCCTTCGCCTTATGGATATGTCTTTTACTAATATGATTGTTTTAAGATATAAGCTATAGTTTACATCATTTTGAGTTGAAAGGGCATGGGGGAAAGAGCACATAGATCTATATTTATATTGAGTGGCCTATCTATGGCCAACAAAAGAGGAGTTCACTCAGCACTTGCATGACTTCTTCCTAGCAAAGGAAGATCAACTTGGTTTCAAAAGAAAAAAAGTCAGTTAGGAAATCACTATTGTTTTTTTCCAAATGTTGAATGGGTTCACGCATCACACTAAACTATGATTCGCTTGTCCATGGCTTACTGAATAAATCATAATAAGTTGATTTTGCACAATTAGCTGCTGGCCTTTTTTGTGAACTTTGGTGTACATGCCAATTACTGTTTATGTGTATATCTATGTCTGTCTGTCTGTCTGCCTACAGAGAGAAAGATCGAGTTAAATAGATATAGATATATATCTATATCTGGAGTGTGTTGGCTCAGTGGTTAAAGATGCTGAACTTGTCAGCTGGAGAGCTGACAGCCTGGGTTTGAGATCCAAACTCCACACAATGGGGTGGAGTTCCCATTACTTGCCCCAGCTCCTGTCCGCCTAGTGGTTCAAAAGGATGCAAATGCAAGTAGAATAGATACCACTTCAATGGGAAGGTAACATCATACTAATACAATTATTTACCAAGTGTGTATTCAATATATTTCTTGAGGTATCTGAAGCGTGTGTCAATTTTTTTCAAGAGACACATGTGTTGGACCTTAGCCCTCAGTATGAATATTTCAACCATAAACCATGGTTTATAACAAATCACAATAGCTGACTAAATACGCTGTTGTTTAGCACAATGTGTGATTCCAAGCATTTACAAATCCACCTCTTTTGTGCTCACCCTGCTGCTTCCCTTAATGGAAGACTTCCAGAAGTCCAGGTATGAAAGAATCAATTGATCTAGGTTAGTGTTTCTCAGCCTCAGCAACTTTAAGCTGTGTGGATTTCAACAATATACTGGCTAGGGAATTTTGGAAGCTGAAGTCCATACAGCTTAACAATGATGACATTGAAAAACACTTATCTAGATAGTAGGCAGAATTCAGGAAAGTCCAGGAAATTCTAAGTCAAACATCAGAAGCTGGAAAATTGCCATCTGAAATTGACCAAGCCAGTACATTTGATATTTCCATTTTAGTTTCCCAGTTAAAAAAAAATAAAATCCTCCCAGCCAACTTTCTGGGCAGGATGGGCGGCACAGTTTCATGGAATTGGAGTCTTAGTAGGTTAAAGAGCCATCTTCCCCTGCTGTCCCTCCTTCTTGGATTTGTGTGCCACCTTTCCAACTTTGACAAGAGTCTCTCAAAAAGAGGGAGAGGTGACTATTTATGCCCCCCCCAAATATATTTTATTATTTATTTATTTAGATTTATATACCGCCCTTCTCCCCAAGGGGACTCAGGGCAGTGAACAGCCAAAAGTTAAAAAACATACATACAAAATTTAAAAGCCAAATAAAACCAAATTAAACAATGGCCCCAATTATTTAAAATCCCAATTATAAAATATAAAAACCCCAAATATTACAATATTTACAGTTTAAGATTTTTAAATTATTTTTATAAAAGAAGGGGAAAAAGGGAAGAATTAGGCAAGGCCTGCCTGGTGAAACAGGAAAGTTTTTAGCTCACGGCGGAAGGCACGAAGATCTGGGATCCTCCGTATATATAAATATAACACACAAATTAAAAGTTTCTAAATATTTTAGCCCTGCTCAGTGGTGAAATCCAATTTTTTTTACTACTGGTTCTGCGGGCGTGCCTTGGTGGGCGTGACAGGAGAAGGATACTGCAACATCTGCATTCCCATCCCATTCCAGGGGAAGGATACTGCAAAATCCCCATTCCCTCCCCACTCCTGGGGGAAGGATATTGAAAAATCTCCATTCCCATCTCACTCTGGGGCCAGCCAGAGGTGGTATTTGCTGGTTCTCCAAATTGCTCAAAATTTCCACTACTGGTTCTCCAGAATCCATCAGAACTTGCTGGATTTCACCCCTGGCCCTGCTTTAGAATAATGACATACAGGTGACACTGTTCCAGAAGAATGGAAGATCTGTCTTGGAACCATCTGTGCAAAACACACAAAACCTGATCAAATCTACTAATCAAGCAAAATGTTCTCCCTAGACCACCCAAGAGTGTAATTGGTGGTGGTTTTTCCTGTTTGCCAATATTTTTGGGGAGGGGAGGAGGAGGAAGCCACTAATCATTTTATCTAATATGTCCTGCATTAAAACAGTAAGGCAGAATTCAAAGCAAAATTTTCTGATGTATTTTTTCTGCTATTCAGGGGCACTTTAATATAGCCTTGAAGAAGTGCCTTTTGACTTCTTTTCTTAATAAGAACATATGATCTTTTCTTCAAGATTAATGAGATAGAAGGAATGGTCATTGGCCGGTTTCTCTTTCCTTAATAAAAACATATGATGATTACTTCAAGATTAATGAGGTAGAAGAAATAGTCATTGACCAGGAATCTTGAAAGTGGGTCCCCTATCTTTCATCTCCAGTTTATGGTGCATATCACAAGTCTTCAGAGGCTGACAGGATCTGGGGTTGGCCATCTCAACTCAAAACAAGCTTATTATAAGGGAGAATGGTTCCAATATCTGGTCATCATTCTGGTTAGCTTGTATACAAGTTTCCATAGCTAAGAAATGAGAGGAGAAAATCAGCAGGAGAGGGAAAATAAGTTTGTGTTCTTGTTGTAAACATTTTGCAAAACAACATTTCTTAAATGTAAGGTGTTTATGTTGGCCAGCATGAGGACAGGAAGTATTTTTTTTCTTTCTTTGTTGTAGTGTATTTTCCTCCTTCTCTATTAAAAATTCCTTTCTTTTCAGTAGGGAAATTGTTTATGCCAGCTCCATGCTGGCACTGGACCCCAATTCTAAGGTCTTTGAGGAAGATAAAAGTGCCTTGGAGTCAAAGGACTGCAGCAATAGTACTTAAGCTTCAAAAATAATTTCAATGATAGAAACTTATAATAGGAAAAAAAACATGTATTCAGCCTTGGCAAAGATATCTGCAGGGCTTTAAAAAAGTCAAGTTAGCAACTATGTTTTCCAAGTCCTAATACATTTAGTTAATTTACTGTATTTATTTGTGTCTTGTGCTTTCAAAGGAGATGGGGCTTTAAGTGCATGGCTGTGGCTGCCATCTTGAGTCTTTTGATGTTATGAGCAGTATGGTGGCGTAGAAGTGAAGATGCTTGCTTACCACTCGGATGGTTGAGAGTTCAATCCTAGGCAGTGATAGATGTTTCTCTATCAGAGCGCAAAGAGAAAATATCTGCTGCTAACTCTGCATAGGCATCAGGAAGGGCATCCAGCCAGTAAACGCTCAGCCCCATTCAGTTGCCTCAACCACATATAAAAGCAAGGGATTTCAGGGTCATAAAAAACAAACAAACTATGGACACAATGTCTAATTGAAATCAACGGGGGACTTTAAAATGCTTAAACCTTATTCTTCCTTCAAATGTGATAGATTTTAATCTAGTAGGAGATCTAATTCTGATTGACTGAAATCAACTCTGCAGAGTAGCTTTGTAAAATGAGACAGGAGGCATATACTTTTATTTAGATAATAAATAAAATAAATGCAAATAAATAAAATTCAGCAGTTGGCTGAACATGTAATTATTTCATTCTGGATATCAGGCTACTATGTTCCTCTCATTTTGAGAGCTCCTTGGTGGTTTCATTACTCAAATGATGTAACTTCATCAGTGCACTAATGATGTTACCTAGTTTAGGTAATGAAACGTCTGGAACAAAACAACCAGACTCAGCACTATTACCTAGTCTGAGTAATAAAATGTCTTCCAAAAAAGCAATCAACCTCATTTCAACCCTGAGCTACAAATATTCCCCTCTATTGGTTCCCTTATTTTCAAAATATAATCTTTCAATTGATCCCACCATGGCCTATTATATTGCTGAACTATCTTCATCCATAGAAATTCATGCTTCATTCAAGTTTACAACTTGAATTTCCTAGGAAACATATTTTTGGTTTCTTCTCAGACTTAGTGAAGCCTTTTTTTCCCCTTTCTCATCCTTGACCTCAATAGTGCAGAGCAGTTCAGTCTCATTTCTCTTCCCCCCCCAAAAAAATCACCATTAAATTACAACATTAGTTGTGTTTCTCAAGGTATTTTTGTTAAAGAAAAATCATTTTTTTGCTACTTTGCTTCTATGAAATTGAACATTCAGTTCTTGCTTGCTACAAAGTTCCCATAGATTCGCAGAATGTGGTGGGAAAGGAAAAATAGCCTGTTCCCTATTTCTTTAATTATGTAGCAGCAGAGCAGTGATCATTACTACAGGTAGTCCTCGAATTACAACAGTTCATTTAGTAACAGTTTGAAGTTACAACAGCCCTGAAAAAAAAATGGGTTATGGCTGTTTTTCACACTTACGACTATTGCAGCATGTCCATGGTCATGTGATCAAAATTTGGATGCTTGGCAGCTGATTCATATTCATGACAGTTGCAATGTTCAGGGGTCAAGTGATCACCTTGTGTGACCGAAATGTTGGGCTCAATTGTGGTCGTAAATTCTCTCATATTCTGGAGATTAGCCGCAAACCCTGAACTGCTGTGAAGAACAGACCAACATTTCACAGAGCTATGGATCTGCTGCAGGTGGAAGTGTTTTTACACAGCAAAGATATATAACATGGATAAAACCTAAACCTGTAGACACAGATACTTCTCAATATAGGTCTATGGATCAGCAGTGAAAGCATGAACCGGTAGTGCTGGCGCCGGGAGGCTCCTCCCACCCACCGGAACATCATTATGTCTCATTTTTTACCCTCTGCACATGTGTGAAAGGCTTTGCGCATGTACAGAAGAGGTGTGCACGCACATAGCATGCCGCAAGCTCCTGTTCCTGAACTGGTAGCGAAGATAAGTGGATTTCACCACTGCTATGGATCATAGACCAACTGGTATTCTTGCCTAAAGTTGGCTGCATTTTGGAAGTAACTGTGTAGAATGAGTGTATCTCCTATAAAACCTGTGGAGTGCCGTGTTTGCTGTGCCATTTTCTATGGACCAGAAGCATCAACCCTAGGAGAATGGACTCAATGTGGGAAATCTGTTCAAAGAATGGTTCTTCCACAATCCATTATGAACAGTTTCGGTAACTTGCTCCCTTTTTGTTTTCTCCATGGCTTTTTCATTAAATAGCCTCGTTGCTTTAAAATAATGCTGTGAAACTCTTATGTGGAAGCAATAGACTTGATTAATGGCTCTGGCAATTTATTATTATTATTATTATTATTATTATTATTATTATTATTATTATATTATTATTATATTTATATACCGGTCTACTCCCGGGGGACTCAGGGCGGTGTACAGACAAATGATAAAATACATATAATACAAATATTTTAAAGAATTGATTAAAATACAATTAAATAATTTGGTCTTAAACCTAAAATTAAAACTCTAAATTTATGAGATTAAGATTTAAGAATATAAGAGCAATTTTAGAAGAGGTTAGTCCAGGCCAGCCTGCTGGAATAGAAATGTCTTGAGGGCACGGCGGAAAGCGCGGAGATCCAGGATTGTCCGTATCTCTGGGGGGAGCTTGTTCCACATGGTGGGTGCCCCCACAGAGAAGGCTCTCCCCCTGGGAGCCATCAGTCGACACTGTTTGACCGACGGCACCCTGAGAAGCCCCTCTCTATGGGAGCGTACTAGTCGGTGAGAGGGTACTGGTGGCAGAAGGCGGTCTCGAAGATACCCCGGTCCTAAGCCATGGAGCGTTCTAAAGGTGGTAACCAAAACCTTGAAGTGCACCCGGAAGAACACAGGAAGCCAGTGCAGTTCGCGCAGGAGGGGTGTCACATGGGAGCGCCACATCGCTCCCATAACTACCCGCGCGGCTGCATTCTGGACCAACTGGAGCCTCCGGGTGCTCTTCAAGGGGAGCCCCATGTAAAGAGCATTGCAGTAGTCCAGGCGGGAAGTGACAAGGGCATGAGTGACCGTGTTTAATGAGTCCCGATTTAGAAAGGGGCGCAACTGGCGTATCAGGCGAACCTGATAAAAAGCCCTTCTGGCCACAGCCGTCAGGTGTTCTTCTAAAGATAGCTGTGAGTCCAGAAGGACGCCTAAGTTTCGAGCCCTCTCCGTGGGGGCCAATGACTCACCCCCAATAGTCAGCGTTGGCATCAACTGACTATATCGGGATGTCGGAAACCACAGCCACTCAGTCTTGGATGGGTTGAGCCTGAGTCTGTTCCTCCCCATCCAGATCCGTACAGCCTCCAAGCACCGGGACATCACTTCAAGGGCATCATTGGGGTGGTCTGGGGTGGAGATGTACAGCTGGGTGTCATCAGCGTACTGGTGGTACTTCATCCCGAAACCACGGATGATTTCACCCAGTGGCTTCACATAAATGTTGAACAGAAGGGGCGAGAGAACCGATCCCTGTGGTACCCCACATATAAGGGGCCTCAGGGTCGATCTCTGCCCCCCTGCCAACACAGACTGCGACCGGTCAGAGAGAAAGGAGGAGAACCATCGCAACACGGTGCCCCTCACTCCCAACTCTTCCAGCCGGTGCAGCATGATACCATGGTCGATGGTATCAAAAGCCGCTGAGAGATCTAATAGGACCAGGGCAGAGGAACAACCCTTGTCCCGAGCCCTCCAGAGATCATCAACCAATGCAACCAATGCCGTTTCCGTGCTGTGTCCAGGCCTGAAGCCCGATTGGAATGGATCCAGATAAGCTGATTCATCCAGGTACTGAGGAAGCTGTTGTGCTACCACACTCTCAACAACCTTCGCAACGAAGCGAAGGTTGGAGACTGGATGGTAATTAGCCAATACTGCCGGGTCCAGGGAAGGCTTCTTGAGGAGAGGTCTCACCACCGCCTCTTTCAAGGCAGCAGGAAAGACACCCTCACTCAGAGAAGCATTTATAATCCCCTGGAGCCAGCCTCGTGTAACCTCCCGAGAGGCCAGCACCAACCAGGAGGGACACAGGTCCAATAAACATGTGGTAGCATTCAGCCTCCCCAGTATCCTGTCCACATATTCGGGAGTCACAGAATCAAACTCTTCCCAGGTGGTATTCTCAAGACCTGCCTCCGTCCTTTCCCCTGAATCTACTATGTCAGAGTCCAGGTGTTCCTGAATCTGAGCGATTTTATCATACAGATATTGAACAAAATCCTCGGCTCTACCCTCCAAGGGGTCTTCCCGCGCTTCCTGAAGGAGCAGGGAGCCGGTCACCCTAAACAAGGCGGCCGGGCGGTTATCTGATGATGCAATAAGAGTGGAAAAATAGTTATGTTTTGCCGCTTTTATTGCCACTAGGTAAGTCTTAATATGAGATTTTACCAGTGTTCGGTCAGATTCAGATCGGCTGGCTCTCCAACTGCTCTCCAGGCGTCTTTTCCGACACTTCATCTCCCTCAGCTCCTCAGTGTACCAAGGAGCCAGGCGAGATCGGCGTCAAGTCAGAGGCCGCAAAGGCACGACTCGATTCAAGGCCCCGGCAGCCTCCCTATCCCAGGCGGCCACCAGGTCTTCAATCGAGCCATGTGCCAGAGCCTCAGGAAATGGCCCAAGCTCCTTCTGGAACCTATCTGGGTCCATCAGGTGCTTGGGGCAGAACCACCTTATTGGTTCCGCCTCCCTGCGGCGGGGTGTGGTGGTTCGAAGGTCAAAGTGAAGGAGGGAGTGATCCGACCATGACAAGGGCTCAATCACTATATCCCCTATCTCAAGATCACTCAACCACTGACCAGAGACAAAAACCAGGTCCAGCATGTTTCCCTCAGTGTGAATAGGGCCATGAACTAACTGGGTCAGGTCCATGGCCGTCATGGAAGCCATGAACTCCTGAGCCACCTCAGACACCTCACTGATGGATGGCAGGTTGAAATCTCCCATGACTATAAGCCTAGGGATATCAACCGCCACCGCGGCTATAACGTTGAGTAGCTCAGGCAGGGCTGCCGCCACGTAGCAGGGAGCCAGGTACGTAACTAGCAAGCCCATCTGTACCCCATGACCCCACTTCACAAGGAGGGACTCACATCCGACTGTCTGAGGAACAGTGGCCTCCTTCGGGCCAAGACCTTCCCTAATGATAACTGCCACCCCCCACCCCTCCCCTGTGACTGAAATGCTCAGAAACCAGGTGGGCACATCTCTATGAGAGAAACCCCTCCCTCCTGGCCCAGCCAGGTCTCCGTAATACCTGCCAGGTCCGCTCCCCTCTCTTGAACAAGATCACAAATGAGGGGGGCTTTGTTTACCACGGACCTGGCATTGCATAGCATCAGCCGAAGGTCCAGGGCCTGAGGGTCTGTTCAACCTGGGGAACGAGCAGAGCATTGGGGGCCGGAGCATGCCACCGCTTGAAGACAGCGAGCACGTACTCCCTTCACTTGATATGGCCCCCTACTCCCGCCATATCTGCCCCTCCCACCTATAGTACTGATGTAATGTCTACCGATAGTATAAGCTCTAACCCCCTCCTTGACTCCAGATTTCGTATCACCTCCATTGTGCTCCTTAGCTGGACTAGACCCCATCCCTTGCAGATTAACCCCTGAACCCACACAACCCACCCCCCTCCCGGGAGGTCCCCCAGCCTCCTTATTTACATTAGAAACCACCCTCCTCCCAGATCTCTTTAAAATAGAGTTTGAAAAACTATCTAAAAAACCCCAAAGCTTCCGGTTCTTAGCACTTTAGCCACTCAGGTAGATAAATTGCACAATGTGCTTGCAATCTGATGAATTAATGATTGGCAATGATGACGTCAATTGCTGCTTTGGGTGAGAAAGATTCAGTTCTAAAATATACCGGTTCATGAAATAAAGATGGCTGATGTTTAAAGAAAAGAGAATGAGTCTTAATAGTATTACACAGGAGAAAACAAACTGAACAGAAAGTCGTCTACAATAAACGTGAACAATGTATTTTAACAAAATGCAACTGGAATCATCTACTATGTACCATCAAGTCACATTGACATGTATAATGTATGTGCAGGATTCCTGTTATTTAAGTTTGCCTTTGCAGATTTATTTATTTATTTATTTATTTATTTATTTATTTATTTATTTATTTATTTCGATTTGTATGCCACCCCTCTCCGAAGACTCAGGGCGGCTCAGAATGCATTTAAAATCATTATTAAAAAACATTTAAGAATTAAAAATATTAAAACTCATTCACACCATTCATGGCCGGATCTCGCTGGATCACAAGAATGAGATCAACGGCCCCAGGCCTGCCGGAAAAGCCAGGTCTTCACCACTTTTTGGAAGACCAATAGGGTGGGGATGGTCAGGACCTCAGGAGGTAACTGGTTCCAGGGAGCTGGGGCAGCTACAGAGAAGGCCCTCCCCCACGGGCCCTCCCCGGAGGAGACCCATTTTATTCACAAAATGAATCCTTCCCAATGTTTGAGTTCCAATATTTGAGGGGCTGCCATAAGGAAGAGACAGGTTAACCTATTCTCCAAAGCACCTAAAGGCAGGACAAGAAGTAATGGAAGGAAACAGGAGAGAAGCAACCTAGAACTAAGGAGAAATTTCCTGACCATTAGAACAATTAATTAATGGAACGACTTTCCTCCAGAAGTTGTGAATGCTCCATCACTGGAGTTTTTTAAGAAGAGATTGGACAACTATTTGTCTGAAGTGGTGTAGAATGTGCTGCTTGAGTAGGGTGTTGGACTTGAAGACTCCCAAGGTTCCTTCCAACTCTATTATTCTGTAATATCTCTTCCCATCCTTTTACTGAAACAACTTTATCATTCACATTTTGCTCTCCGAGACAGAGATGCATTAAAGATCAAATCTGAGCTCACCAAGATTATATAGCAAAAAGTGTCCTTCTGTGAACATTGAAAGCCAGCTAACCACATGCATTCTTTCCCAAACTGTTTTTGTAAAAAAAAAAAAAGTTTTTGAAGATTACTGCTGCTTTCCATATTGCTCATGCACAAAAGCAAATTGCAGAATGATTTGCTATTACACCACAACATTTGAAAGTGCAACGTTTGTGGTTTCAAAAAATAACAAGACTTCTCGTTCCCCCACATCTCTTTTAAGCAAGAATTACTACTAAATAATTCTTTCCCTGGGGGAGAAATTTGCAGGAAATTTGGGAAATATATATTTGTTTAATTTGATTTATATTTGAGAATTACAGTATAATATTCAGTTAACTCTGCATGCTTTGACTAAGTGGCTATTCTGTTTGGCCTCAATTACTGAAATGTTACTGGACTTTTGGTACTAAACACCTACTTCTTCTGTGTGATGTTCTCTTTCTGCATGGCAGCATCAGCAGATGACATGCTCCACAGGGACTTAACATTTTTATACAGCCAGAGAGGTTAATGTACTCTGATTTTGTACAAGTTATTTCATATTCTATTCTTCATGTTTAGGGAAGCTAAGAAATCATGAGGAAGAGCGATTTCCTCTCCTGAACTAAATGTTGCAATTTCCCTAATTCAGTTTTGAGGTTTGTGTTAGTTCTGATTTTGCTGAACTTTGTACTGTTTACCATGAGTAAAAAACGTGATAAGAATGGGGTTGATTGCTTCCTTGGAAAATTTCCTATGTTAGGTTTTCATCATTCTTAGAAAATAAAATTCTGACAGAGTCTCCATTTCTGTAGTGGGATAGCAAAATCAAATCATCCACACAGCAGTGGAAAAGTTAAATGTTAAAGATTTGAGTGAACTACATAAACCATCAGTTGCGTACTGCTGAAATACCAACCCTTTTGGCCCAATATTGGAGGATCTTAACTTACAAGATTGACTTAGAGCTTTTGAAGTTCTTTATTTCCTGTTACCTATCTTGCTAGGCCTCCTGCCTTGATTTGTTATGTAGTGTCTAACTAATTTATCTTTCCTTCATAAATCCCACTGATTTAGCAATGTTAGGGTTTTTCTGCCTGAATACATTATAACAACATTAATTTTCCTTGCAAATTTTAGAACGGAATAATTGATAGACTTTGTCATGTCTTCTCTTAGACTCTTTAGGCTTTCTACCTAATTCCACCAGCCAGGCCAACCTCGCTGCAGTGGCAGAAATATAATATTTGTTAGTACAGTGGGACTTCCTCCCTAGTTAATGTATTTCAGACGTTTGTCTTATACATTGTATTAAACATTCAGGATCTGCCAGGAGTGAAATCCAGCAGATTCTGACAGGTTCTGGAGAACTGGTAGCGGAAATTTTTAGCAGTTTGGAGAACTGGTAGTGGAAATTTTGAGTAGTTCGGAGAACCGGCAAATACCACCTCTGGCTGGCCCCAGAGTGGAGTGGGAATGGAGATTTTGCAGTATCCTTCTCCTGGAATGGGGTGGGAATGGAGATTTTGCAGTATCCTTCCCCTGCCATGCCCACCAAGCCACGCCCACAGAACCAGTAGTAAAAAAAAATGGATTTCACCACTGGGATGTGTAGATTATTAATTCTACTTCAAGAACCACTTATGGAGCTCTGTAGATAAATATCATTGTCTCCAAGTTACTCCAAAGCTAATCAGGTTTAGTTCTTAAACAGAAAGAGAAAATAGAACTCTGTTGTCTACTTGCTTAGTAAATGAAAACAAACTGTTTAGAGCCATGGGCTGGATTAATTTTCTGAAAAAGAACTGCTGTTTCAACATAGGTCTATGGTAAACAGAAGATTTAAGAAGGCTGGAATGAAATCCTCTTAGCTCTTCTCCACCTGATGCTGTCTAAACGCAAAGAAAATGTGAATCTTTCTGAACCTTTAGTCTTCACCACAGCTACTGAATATATGGACTTGAATGAAATCCTTAATTTTACTGAAGCAATTTGTACAGGAAGGGAGGGAATTACTATGGGTTCAGATCTGTTTGAGACACAAAATCCAGTATCTTGCTGATGTATGAATAGCAATAGGAATGGCACTTGGACTTATATACCGCTTCATAGTGCTTTACAGCCCTCTCTAAGTGGTTTACAGAATCAGCATACTGCCCCCAACAATTTGGGTCCTCATTTTTACCGACCTCAGAAGGATGGAAGGCTGAGTCAGCCTTGATCCTGGTGAGATTCGTTCTGCCAAACTGCTGGCAGCAGGTGATCAGCAGAAGTAGCCTGCAGTACTGCACTCTAACCACTGCACCACCATGGCTCATACTGTGCCTTTACTGTCTTTACTGGGTCTTTACTGGGATCTATTTGTATAATTACAAATTATTACAAAAACCCATCATTCTTCAGTAAGTATGAAAGACAGTAAAGACTGCTGCCCAGGGTATTCATAACTACATGGCTGTTGTGGAGTCTGTACCAGTATTTTAACTTTTCTTCATTTGTAAGTAACTGTGAGAGAATGGATATCTCTTTCAAAGAATTAGGTAAGAGATTGTTTGATGGAACTCTTTGAAAGCTTGAGAACTTAGACATAGATATTTTCTCATGGATTTTTATTGCTCTTTGACTTTTATCAATATTTCTCAGCAGTCTGTAATTACAAAAAAACACGAAAGTACACAGCGTGACTCATTCTGCTTATTCATTACTGGGTATCCAGTAAATCCTGAATAATCTTGAATCTTGAAAAATCAGGATTCTGATATTATTTTTCTTCTGCAGAATTAACCTAATAAAATATCTTATTATTACTGTATTACAATAATAATGCAAAGCTCAAGCATGGTGGGAGAAGGCAGGTGACACTCTTAGCATTATTTTAAAAAGTGGCAGAGACTTGCAGATTTTTCTTGGGGAAGCCGTTTATAAAAGCTGTTTAAATTCCACAGTGTGATGTTTCTTGTGTCACCAAGTTACATATTAATAATAAAGAACTGATTAGCTCCCTGATATATATTATTCTCAGTTATGGAATTGTACACATGAGTGGCTTTAATGAATGAAGTTTGCAGTGGTAGATGCTTGGCTGACGCAAAACACTGATATTTGGCTCAAGCAACACATTTAAACTTGTATGAAAAAAATGTCAGAGAAGTTATAGGGAACTTGAGCATACATTGGTGAGCAGAGGCCCTGTTCTTGTTGGTACATTCTGGATATAAATTGCCTTCCTGTCAATCTGTATTTCAGAGAGAGATGCCAGGAAATGTGTGTTGACCTCAAATCATTTCCTTTAGAAATCCAGAGGATATTTATTATTCTCAAACTCATGTTGAAAGCATCAAGACTCCGGTTGCTCTTAATTTTTGATCCCCTGAAACTATTTATTTGGTGTAACCATGTGATTTATTTTGAAAATGCACATATTTCTACCCAGAACCAAATTTTCCCAGGTTTGCCTTCCTCTTTAATACCACAGTAGTTGTGTAGCACATCTAGAAGGTCGCAGTTGCTGGAAGCTGTAGTCCAGCAGCATCTGGGAGGGCTGCAGAGTATCCTTTGATATGTATGTGCATGAGCCATAATCTTATCCTCTCTTCCTTTTCTGGTGCTACTTCCCTGGTTTGGAAGCAAATCATTTTGCTAGTTAACAAACATGTCTGACAAAGAATGATTGGCAAGTGTGATTAGTCACAAACCAGGATTACCAACCACAATTCAATTCTCATTTGTAATTCTGCTTTGTGGGCATACCATTGTTTTCTGGGATAAAAGAGACTAGCTAAGATTGTCATCTATTAATTTCTGTGGAAGGAAGAGAAGAAGTAGTTAAGGGAGGAATGTGGAAATTGAAGACTTCTCTCTTTGGCTTAGAGGGAAAACATTAAGATTCATCTCAAAGGAAACTGTGTGGTTTCTTTCTAGTCTATATACTTAAAATTAATCAACAATTCAAAATGTAGCATGCATCCAATATTTTTTTAAGGTGACACTGGTTCTGTGTCAGATTCATTCTGATTGTGATTAGATTTTAAATGCCCTGCAAAATGAAATATTATCACTTCACAAAATGGTAGCTTTTTGTTATTGTTCTTTCTACCACTGTAGATTGGAGGTTTTCAAACTTTTCAGTCTTTGGAACCTGTCAGTTAATTTTTTAAAAAACAAATTCCCCAAACTCCTAATTAAGAAGCAAAGCTTCTTCAGTAATAGAGAATTGATCAGAATTTTTCAAACTTTTTCAGGCTGTGGACTTCCGGTGGGATCGCGACATCGCCAGACGCTTCTTTTTGAAGCGCCAACCCAGGGCTCCGTAGAACTGCAAGAACAGCGACTATCAGCTGTCTTGCAGTTTGGAAACTCCTCCTGGTAAGAGGGGGGAAAGTGAGTAGACAGGTGGGGTAGAGCTCCCTGAGAGTGCCAGATTTTACCCATAGTCTGGCACTCGAAGATGAGAGCTCCCCGCTAAGCCTGTCAGTACTCCAGACCCTGGATGTCTCTGCTTTGCAGAGCTAGATGTCGTGCCCATCTCAGCAACCAACTTTAAACAAATACTTTTTGAACCAAGCTGGCGGAGCATAAGCAGCATGAATAAAACAGCAAGTATTTTCTTCTTTTTTTAACTCCAAAGATTTACCTTCTTTAAAAGATTTTCCTTAAGCTGAAAGTGAAAGCAAGATGGTGTTTGAGTTTCAACGGGGTGTGAAGAAGTGAAAGTTAAAAGTAATTATTGACAAGCCCCTGTTTGAAACGTAAAACTCTTTTTTGAAAAGTGGATGAAACAAGAAAGGAAGTAATTATAATAATTGAAGCAGTAATATAAATTACAAATTGCAAAGGGTTCTTTTTTTTCTTTTTGATACTTTTTTTTCCCTGTCCTTTTGGAAGGGAAGGAAGAAGGGGGGCAAGATGGCTGGTCTCTTTGAAAGCAAAGAAAGCAAAGAAGGGTTAATTAACCCTCAGATATGGTCTGATTTTGAGGAAGCTTGGAGCTCAAATACCTCTGCTTTATTGGAAAAAATTGATACTATATTTCAAGCTTCTCAAGCTGGAAACAATGAAATACATGGAAATACTGAGTTGCAATCTAGCAGTGGGGGATTGAATGAAGAGCTGGGAGATGGAAAAAAACAACAACAGCCTATAGTAGTTTTTTTTTTTGGAGAGAAAGATGGATGCTGTGCAGAATAAGGAGCAAGAAATTTTGGAAACCGATGAGACTTTGGCTACACAAATTTTTTCTTATAAAACTCAATCTGCATTCAAAGAGCTGTTTTCAGAAGAAGTTATATTTCTGCAAAAATTTTATAATACGCAATCCCCAAAAATGCAAAATTTTACTGGAGTTAAAAAAGGCAGAGGGATCAAAGTTAAGAAAAGAGTTCGTAAAAAGGAAAAGAGGAAAGACTGGAGACATGTAAAATAACCCTGTTTGATGAGATGATGGTCCTTAAAAAGTATTGTTTAATGTGTAAAGATTTTGAACTTTTGGAAGAAAACATCCAGCAGCTTAATGCCAGTTAACTAAGCGATGAGCGACGATGAGGAGGTAACCTACAGCTGTATTGGAATATTTTGAGAAGAATAAACAGAGCACAGCAATGCTGATGTGTTGGGCTGTGAAATATGCCTTGACCTGAATGATTTGGAATATTTTATTAAGGACTGTAATAAATTTGGACTTAATTGTAATTGCAAAAGTTTTATTGAATATAGTAAATTTGAGTTTTCTGTTTGATGATAATAAATATAAGGCAAAAGGACTATGGGCCTAGGGCAATTGCAGTTGATCTGGTGGTTTCCCTAATACGTCTGATGAATTTATCAATCTAATTTTTGGCTGGATTTGATGGATACTATTTGAAATATAATTACAAAGTCACTCGGGGGGGGGTTTATACAAAGAAGCAATTTTTATTTAGGTGGGTAGACGCAAATGAAGACATTCTATATGCTGTTGGAAGATGTGAAGATAAGAAGATTAGCAACTGGTTTAATCTAGTATGAAGAATTTAAATGTTTGATATAGCTATTAAATGATGTTTTTAGTTGATTTCTTAATATGTATTGATAAATTAATAAGAGATTTGATTATTGTTTTTTAGTTAGAAAATTTTTTTTTAATTGTTTTAATTATAATTGGACCTTGATGGTTTAAAAGTGGAGGACGGAAGAGTTTATATAGTATTTTATTTTAAATTTGGGGTTTTTGAATGAGGTTTTTTTTGTTTGTTTGTTTTAAATGAAAGAAGTTATAAAATATCTTGTTAAACTGTATAGATCTAATAATCTGTTAAGTATCTATTAGTTAAATTGAGTAATGATAGGTTTGATTAGGTAATACTTAATTGTTTTATTAACTGCTGTAATTATAAATGGATACTAATTTTGTTGAATTAGATGGAATAAGAAGAAAGAAGACTTGCTTTCCTTTTATCTATTTGTTTAATGATTATGATAAGCGAGAGATGGAGTTGAATTTAGGGGATTTAAACTGTATTTTATATTTTGTATTTGCTCTGGGAAGTCGGGGGGGTGGTTGGGGAGGGGGGAGAAAATGTATGTAAAACTTTTAAAACTTTTTCAATAAAAAAAAACTTTTTCAGGCTGTGGAACTTGTCAAGTCTTTTTAAAAAATAAAATTTAACTTTATTTTTTAAATTTCCTGTAACTCATAACCAAGAAGCAAAGCTCCAGAGATAGAAAATTAGATGCAGCCAGTTCACTTTTCAGTGTCTTTAATTTGTTACAGAAATCCACTAAGTTCTCACGAAACCCTCAGGTTCTGTGAAACATAGTCTCAAAAACCCTGTTTCTGTATTTATTAAGAAGATACCACATCTCTCTTCAGCAAGAAATCTATCACAAAAGAAATACAATACAGGAAGGAAACAGCTTGGCATTTTTTGTAAAGGGGACTGTTTTACATCAATTGAAAGAGATGATAGGAGTGAAAAGGAGAAGTGTCTACACATTAAATGAGGAACAAAGTAAGGCAAAATTAAGATCAACATGTGAAAGCCATAGGAAAAAACCTGACTTAGAAGGCAAATTATTTGGTCTTATCCGTCCAGGCTGCAAATTTGTTGAGCAGCATTACATGATGTAACAAGAGCAAAAACAAATATGGAACCATGAAACCAAATGCAGCCATCAGCCATGCAAATGGCCTGTGATTCATTACAATGTTAGCTTTTGTTCTGCTTCTTCATCTGAACGTATCAAGTTGCAATAATAAATTAGGTCTTTATTCCATCAATGCAACAAAAGTTGATGCTGAGAACCAGCAGTGTCTCAGAATCAAGCTGCTGTGGTTCCAGAAAGTCAGATTGTATGAATATTAATGGGTCTATATGAGAACAATTTTACTTGCTTCATATGTCAGATAATAATAAAAGTGCAATATTTTGAAAGCTAGGTGACTTCACCATGAGCTAACTGGTGTTTACCCCTCTGCTGCCCAACAATAAAGTGCTTACAAAGTAATCTAATCTGTGTTTCTCTTCCTGAAATGCTAGAGGTCATGGAATAACAAAAATCCTATCATCCCTACATCCAATCAGTCAATCTCATGCTACCCATGTTTTTCAATACATGTATGTGCATATATTTGTCCAGTGGTTCTTAAACTGAGAGTCTAGGTAAAGAAAAGAAGAAAAGAAGAAAAAAAAGAAAAGAACATTGTAACAAAATGTTAACAAAGACACCAAATTACTCCAACAGCTTCCCAGATATTTGGCCACCATTCCTTTGCATTTAAAAGCTTCAAGTGGTTAAGACGCTGGGCTTGTTGACCAGAAGTTTGGCAGTTTGAGATCAAGTACTGCATGACAGAGTGAGCTCTTGTCTTTGCCCCAGCTTCTGCCAGCCTAGTAGTTCGAAAGCATGTAAATGCAAGTAGATAAATAGGTACCACTTCAGTAGGAAGATAACAACGGCCTATGCACCTTTGGTGTAAAGTCATGCTGGTCACATGAGTATGGAAGTGTCTTTGGACAATGCTGGTTCCCTCAGCTAAGAAATGGAGATGAGCCCCACCCCCTAGAGTCAGTCATGGGGAAACCTTTATCTTTTTTTTTTATTTTTAAAGAGTTGTGAAGGTAAACACTACTAGGCTAGCAATTTTGTAACTGGGAATTTTTCTTAATTGCTGTGATGATGGTGGCATGTTACTATGGGGAAGGAATAAATACATTCTAAATGGGCACAAAGAGTCGAACTCCAATAAGTAATGTTGAACTTTGGGGAGATGGGAGATGGGAAAGGCAGGGAAAAGGAGGCAGAGAAAAAGAACTCCAAGGCACAGAGCTTGAGGTAGGAGGTAGGGGAATTGGAAAAAGAAAAAAATATATTACCCACAAAGTCTGCAGAATCACAGCAACTGAAAGAAAGCACACAACTGTTTCCAATAAACTAGAGCCAGAAATATATCAGCACTAAAACCAGATGATGGTTTTAAGATCTGTTGGAAGGGCAGTGAAGACTTGAAGTAGCTTTCCAGAGCTCAGGAAAGGATCTGGAAAATGGCAAGAGATTCAGGGGTTGATTCTGGGAGATAGATATAGATATAGAGATATAGAGATAGAGATAGAGATAGAGATAGAGATAGAGATAGAGATAGAGATAGAGATAGAGATAGAGATAGATAGAGAGAGAGAGAGAGAGAGAGAGAGAGATAGAGAGATAGAGATATAGAGATACAGATATATATATATATATATATATATATATATATATATATATATATATATTTAATGCAAAGCATATGCCTGTGCCGTTTGATCAGCAGCATTTCCCATGCTCCTTCCCAAACCCAGTCTTCTGTCACTTATCATTCAGCCATGTATTTTCCCCATGTTTCCTTACAGAGAACGGGGGAAAGAATGAGCAAGAGAGAAAACAGTGGCAGTAAGAGGAGAAGGTGTCAATCTAGAGCCATTGGAGACTTCATGAATTTGCCCACATCTTCCTGAAGCAGTAGCAAGGATTCAACCATTTTACTCTATGGTTTATCCAATTTTGTCTAACAAAATTAGAATATGCGGCACTTTTGTTTGAATCCATGCAGTGTAAATATTCTGTTTGAAATGGCATTAAGTTGCCATGCTTGGGTTCTAATCAGATAGCAATGAGCAAATATCTCCAGACATGAGACCACATGGTATACAATATGTCAGAGTGGTTGTTGATAAAGAACTTGGTAAAACTGTTGCTAGAAGGGAAATGAACAAAACAGGACCATTATGAAAAAGGCAAAAAAAAAGAACTTCTCATTTTTACCTTAAAAATGGTAGGAATGAAATCTAGACAGTTTTAGCAATCTCTTCTGAATATATTTTGTACTGTTTTATTTTTATTAATAGATGCAAGTTCCATTGGGTTAATTGAGATTCTTGATTCATTTCATTAACTAAAATTTAATAAAGTTATGTCCATATAAAAAGAGAAGACAAAATAAAAATTGACAAGACCTAACAGAAGAAAGAATTGAAAAAAAAACTTTTTATGAAGTCATGATACCTGGATTCATACAACCTGTTAAGATAAAAGAAAAACAAATTTCATCATGAAGCAAGAAGAAAAGATATGCATCATATAACAAGGATTAGGGCATGAATTTGGAATCAGCAATCAATTGTATTTTAGGTGTCCCTGCAGGAAACAGCTGCTGTTGTGCATACTATGAAGTTCTATGATAGCAATGGCAATAGCATTTAGACTTATATGCCACTCCATAGTGTTTTACAGAGTCAGCATATTGGCCCCAACAATCTGGGCCCACATTTTACTGACCTCAGAATGATGGAAGGCTGAGTCAATCTTGAGCTAGTCAGGATTGAACTCCTGCAGTGGGCAGAGTTAGCCTGCAATACTGCATTCTAACCATTGTGCCACAATAGCTCTTATAGATAGAGTTGGGAAACCAGGGTAGGACTCTCTTGTTCCAGTATATCTGATGTGCCCAAATGCAAGGTATGGGAGTCATCATTCAGCAATATTTGAAGAACTATAGATTGACCCACCCTAAGATACAAGAAGCTTCTCATTTTAGAAAGCAATCCCTTTGTTATCTAAAAGTGTGCTTGTATATGTTCACGTGTATGTGGTTGGTGGTGGGCAACAAGTGGATAGGTGCTCTGTTTTCTTACATTCATGTGTTACCATGTTCCTAAAGCTCTGGTTACTAACTCATTTTACTGAGACTGCAAGTATTGTGGCCTATGAGCCTGTAGGAAATGAGTTCAATGATAGGGTTAAACGTGTCATCAGTTTGGAATCACTGAACCACAAAACACCAAAGATCAGATCCCGCCCTGCTCCGGGAATTCTGTTGATCCTTATCCAGTGCCAATTTGGCTTGACCATTAGTAGATCAGATACTTGTGTATAGGTAGCATGTAAAAAACTTTTAGTGCTTTGAATTCAACTCCTGTTTCTGGTTACTTGTGCCTACCAAGACCCACCCCACACCTTTGGGTATTTTGATCTTCTTCTATCCATGCTATTTGCTTTTGTTTGGTCAAATAGTGGAATGCAGTTGTAAGGCAGATATACCTGGTCACAGTCTCATCTATTCCAGCAAAAGTGATATGTGACTTATTTCATACATGCTTTGTTTTTCATTTTTGCAAGTCTTGCATGCATACCCGCTTCTTCTACGGCAGAGTGAAAAGGGTGCAGCCTTCAACGCACAATCAAAGGAATGTATAAATAGAAGAAAAAGAAGAAAATGAATGGGTGTTAAAAATAATTAGCTAACAGGGCAGGTCTGAACAAAGGAAGAAGGCACACCTATGCTTTCCTCTGTTTGTGTCTAAATAAGGGGATCCACCTGGTTACCAGTACAGAAAATATACTTCAGTTATTAATTCAGGAAAAGAAAGCATCATTTAGATCGACTGGATCATGATTCCTCCTTTGGGAGAAGAACCACGGCTCAGTAACAAAGTACAAGTTTTGCATACAAAGCTTTTCACGGATAGTTTCCATTTCACAGCTGCAAATTGGAAGGACGATATTTTAATCCCTATGTTATCAGGGAGAGTAGACAATTTTAGGTAAAATGGTTGTTTAAAAAAAAGAAAGAAAGAAAGAGATTTTGTTTACAGAAACCATGAGAAATTTGCTACCCCTCGTACATAGCAGAAATGTGCAGATCTTGTATTAAAAAATAGAAACTGCAATGGTCAGCAGTAGCAACTCAGCAGAATTTTAAAACCTTCCTGAAAATCACCACTGAGCTAAATAAATAATTTCCTCTTTTCAATCAATGTACTGTGCCCTACCCTGGTTTCCCAACTCTATAAGAGCCATTATGGAGCAGTGGTTAGTATTGCAGGCTAACTCTGCCCACTGCCAGAATTTCAATCCTGACCAGCTCAAATTTGACTCAGCTTTCCATCCTTCTGAGATTGGTAAAATGAGGACCCAGATTGTTGGGACCAATATGCTGACTCTGTAAACCACATAGAGAGGGCTGTAAAGCACTATGAAGCAGCATATAAATCTAAGTGCTATTGCTATCACAGACCTTCACAGTCTGCATAACAGCAGCTGTTTCTCTGCAGGAGCACACAAAATACAATTGATTGCTGCTTCCAAATTGTATAGATGTATAGATATATTACAGAAACTGCAAGCCTAGTTGCATTGATAGCAAAGAAACCTAGGAGAGAAGATTTCTATTCTTCCGTCAAGGAATGGCAAAGGTACTCTAGGTACTCTAGAAATGGAGTATTTTTAAAATCTTTCTTCCAGCAGCAATGTTGTCAAATTACATTTGACAACATTGACAAGACTAAAAGCTGTCTTGAATGCTGAATGTATTACCAAAACAAGATACAAGACAGTCACTAGAAGCCGAAGACAAAATTGTTGGCAAAAAGATGAAAATGAATGGCTATGTCTGAGAAATGCCCCCAAAACAACAATGGCTTTTGGGGGACATTTTGTAGGAGTGAGAGAAGGTGGAAAGGTGAGTGAGGGGAAAGGTGAAAAGGCTGTAGGTGTTTTGTGTGGAGGAAGAGATACATTGATAATAGTAAAAAAGATCTTATTTCATTCTTTAGGCCCATTTTTGTTAGAAGCAAAACCCTTAACTACCAATATAGGAGAGTATTTATAGTTCAGAATTAAAATAAGGGGTCCTTGATGCTTTCTGAGCTTGGTTGTTTCCTTGCAGATGTTTCATTACCCAAACTAGCTAATATCATCAGTCCTAGCATTGATGATGTTACCTAGTTTGGGTAACGAAAGGTCTGCAAGAAAACAACCAAACTCAGACAGCACTAAGGATCCTTCAAAGCCCTAACTGGCCATTGGTAGGAGAAAGCTGCAATTCAGGTTAGAGAAGGAAAACTGATGTCAATGAATTCAAGTTTCAAGATGAATGAAATTTTGTCTATCAAAGAAACAAGCAGAAGTCATATTAACAAATCTGTGTGGATTCCTGGAAAACTCCCTGCTTATAGCAAAAGTTCCTGTGTTTGAAAGAAGACAGATGACCCAGGATTTGCAGATCTGCTGGCCAAGGTCCTTGAGTAATTATTAAACAACATCACTTATATATGTTGTTTATAATACCCAGCTTTTATCCGCATTGGAGAGCTGTCATTCTTCTTCTTTATTAGTGGAATTGATTTTAATGGGTAATACAGGATAATAGAGGTGTACAGAAACATTTTAAATTCATATCTCCAAACTGTGGACTACCCATACCTCACCAATGAGAAGGAGGAAACCCATGAAGGAAACACTTCCCTTCTCCCAAGTAATTGAGTTCTCAAGATGCTTAGTTGAGGTGGGTCCTTCATGTCCATCTAATACTTAGAATTAATTTTCTCTATCTACAGAGGTGCCATTCAGAACTTCTGAGTGGAATTCATGGATTAATTTATTTATCATTAAATTTGAAATCTTTCCCAAACTAGTGTCTCCCAACCCATTCCTAAGTGACTGCAATAATCAATTTTGAAATTCACTTTTGTGATACTTAAAAAAAGAAAAAGGAACTCAAAATGCTTAGTATTAAAATTTATTTTTGACATTTTTATGCACACTGTGAAAGTAAAAAATATAATTAAAATTATATCTTAATATAATTTAAATAATTACATCAATAAATTATACATTCATTTTCATTAATACATTTAAGAGGCCACAATTCAGGAAAAATCTATTTCCTGCATGGAACTTATTTAAATTGTTCAGTTGAATTCTTTTGTTTCTTGTTTTTATAAAATGTTCTGGGAACCGAAGAATTAAGTAAAAATATTTAATAAATATACAAATTCAGCAGATTTAATCATATACAAAAAAAGTGTCAAATTTTCTCTGGGTTCCTCAACATCTTGGCTCTCAAGCAGCTATAATCTAAACACCAACCAAGACCAGCTTGCTGAGATAAATTAGTTTTCTTGGGATTTTTTTTTCTCCTCTAGAAGAAAAGGAAACCTATTATAAAAGAAAACTAATCTGCTTGATAAATACATTGAACAAATGCAGAAAAAGCATGATTCTGCAGCATGGCATTTTACAGTGTAATACCAGTTATTACATATCATTTATATAATACAAGTACTGTATAAAAGGTATGAAGGACAAACAGAGCAATCAAAGACAAACAGATAGAAAGAGGCAACGCTGACCAACATGAAGCACTAAGGGAAAATATTAAAATTAAGCATTCAGTTCAAGAAAGTACCGTAGAAAGTACTCGGTTGCCCTCCGAGTGAGGTTCAAGGTGCTGGTGATTACCTATAAGGCCCTAAATAGCTTAGGCCCGGGATATTTGGGGGGCCATCTGCAGCCAGCAACAGCTGCCTATCGCCCAGTGCGTTCCCACAGAGGGCCTCCTCAAGGTGCTGTAGGCCAGACAGTGTCAGCTGGCGACCCCCAGGGGGACAGCTTTCTCTGTGGGCGCACCTACCCTTTGGAATCAACTGCCCCTGGAGCTCCGGGTGGCCCCCGACCTCCGCTCTTTCCGTCGTGACCTGAAAACATGGCTGTTTCGTTTGGCTGGCCTGGACTGATGGGGTTTTAATTTTTAACTTGTTAGTCTTAATTGCACTTTTAACTGTTAAATTATGAGATTTGGATTTAATTTCTTTTTAACTTTTTCATTAGATATTTTTACTGAGTCCAGCTGGACACAGGGCGGCATATAAATCTCATTAAATAAATAAATTTCTGATGAAAAGACAGCTGGAAAAAATTGTAGCAATAGGAAAGTTAAAGATACACAGGCGACCAATTTAAGTAAAACAGTGTTGTCTTAAGAAAAATGCAAATAATTGGACATAATCAGAGATTCTTCTCTGTTAGTTCCAGTGATATAACACTAACAGCAACAAGATTATTAAGAGCACCCTAACGGTACTCTTTGGTTATCCTGAGATTTCTTTTTCCAGCCAGCAATATTTTTCCCTTTCACTGTTCATCTTTTAAAAAGAATCTTCACAAATGCCATCTAAGTTTTGTACTAAAGGGTCTTTTTCCCTCCAAAAAGTAAAATTCTTAGAAGTAGTGTGTTAGACCCTATTAGATGCCAATATTTCTTCAGCCATGCAAAATATTTAACTTTTAACAAACATAATACAAAAGAACTGCATTTTCAAGTTATGAGTCAACTATAGAATCTATAATCTACCTGAACACTCGCAATAATATTACACAAAATGTAGTGTTAAGGTGTTAATGTTGAACTGGCCTTCTTTGCATAAAGTGCAATGCTAAAAGAGAGATTCTAGAGTTCAAAATCATGCTGAAATCCAGCAAGAGTGGATTATCCAGAACTCACCTTCTCCCCTATGGGAGACAGGCTCTTCCCCACCATATATATAAGTGACATAGGGAAATAAAAAGTTACCACATACTCTATGGAAACCTGATGGCAAATTGAAGAGAAAAATGACTTAATGTCTGATTGTTGGATAACTATTCAACGGTTTAATGTAAAAGTGGGTTTTACAGGAAATTGGGTAATTTTCTTAGTTTCTGAAAATAAAAAAGATACAGATGAAAGGTTTGAAAAAACTGAAAAACAAATTGTATTGGGTTACTTGTTCCTATTCATTTAGTAAGGCAATATATTTAGGAACGGAATCAAAAAGCAATGCCTTTTATTTTAAGAAAGTGGATCATTCTTTTGCTTAATTGAGTTAAGGGTACTCAGGAAATGAAATGGGGTTGCAAAAAATTCTGTTTTCAAAATCTTACAGTTTCTCATATAAAATTTGTTTTCTGTTTCCTGATTTTCTATCAGTTAACAGAGAGCTCAATTTAGACATATCATAAAATTTTGGTCAATAATATTGCAAAAGTGCATAACTCCCTACTTTTCTATTTCTCATTCATTTGGTAAGGCCCTTTCTTGAAGGAGTTAACTAGATAAATCTTTTTCAGTGTTGAATTAATAACACTTAACCAGCTTTACCATCATGGTGTCACAATGGGGAAAAAAAACCCACTCAAGATTATTGTTTGTATTTAAAGCAGCAAATCTGTGGTCCTTGATCCATTTTGGAATATCTCACATATCTCATTGTGGTACACAAGATATAACGAGGAATGAAGAGAACCTGTCTTGCAAATCTAAGCAAGAACCCCTTCAAGTCAGATATCCTGAATTAAATGCCAACGCACAGAAAAATATACAGAGGTCCATGGCAGCTTTGTTTGAAATATAAATAAATATTTATATAAATAAATTAATAAATAAATATACACCAATAGTGATTTCCCTCCCCCCCTACAATTCCGTTGACCGCTCTTTGAGAAGTACAGCAGGACTGATTTCATCCATCGACCTGCTGGAGGCACTGACGTTATTTGTTGCCAATGTTTCAGAGCTGATGACATGGAAAGCTGTGCCGGGGCAGCCCTTCACATTATTGCAAACGAGGCTTTGGAGAGAGGCTGTATTCACGATGTCAAAGCCCACTGCACCCCCAAAAGTACTTGGCTTCCAGTATTCAGGTGAGCAGATGACGTTTCCCAGAAGACCTTTCAAGGAGAAGGGAGCCCCAAGTTCAATCATGGTTTCACCAAAGACAGCTCCAGGACGTGGCTTTTCAATAAGAAGAGCAGGGTATAATTCCATAGCATCAATATCTCCATAGAGTTCTTGAAGTTCTGCAGCCATTTCTTTTTCACCTGTAATAAAGGTATCTGTATTCAGTACAAAAGAAACTCTTTCTTCTTGATCTGTAACTACTGTACACGTTTCTTTTAAAAGTAGAAATTAGCTTATTTTTACTTTTTGTTTTTTACATGATACATGATGCATTTTTTTTATTTATAAATTTGATAAATAAAATATATTGCTTGAATATTGCATTTTAATCTTGATGACCCAGCATAGAAGGTAGTTGAACCTAAATCAATAAACCTGCTACTTTCAATCCTTAAAACAAGGGTGGTGCAATTCTTCTTAGCTCAGGGTCATAATATGCCTTAAAACATTGCAGCAATGGGCATTTCATTATTAAAATTCATGTAGCTAAATCTGTGTATTTGCAACTCTCTCTGCATTTCCCTCTTGATTAAAAGTTATAATTCAGTGGCAATCTGTAGTGAAGCTTTTTAGGTTGTACAGCCTTTCCTTAATTGGAGATGCAAAGAATTGGACCGGAGACACAAGATCTACCTATCACTATATGGCTGTTCACTGCCCTGAGTCCCTCGGGAGATAGGGCGGTATACAAATCAAATAAACCTCTAAACCTCTACCTTTGAGATACACACATGCTTGTTTGCTTGCACCCATGACTTACCAGTAAGTTCTTCAAAAGATGTGAAAGGTTTCAGCATAAAGAACTTTCGGTATTCATTCAAGGATCGGTACCTCATCTGCCGGCTTTGATCAATGGAAGCTTTAGCTACTTTCTGCACTACAGCAGGAACATTCCTACCTCCAGCTACCTGTTGGCAAAAATAATAATATGAAAAATCATAATGAATACACAGTACAAATTATATTAGGCCAGAGAAAACAGTGTTATTCATTTAAAGACTGTTATGCTTATTACGCTCTCAAAGAAAAATAAATATGTAATAGGAAAGATAATATAATTTAGTATACCTTTGGCATACTAAATTAGTATGCCAAAGATATGCCTTTCCCATATCTTATTTGACTACCAAAAAAAAAAGAAGACTGTCTATTTTCTAAATTAAACTGCTTTGGCTACTTTAGTCACATATTTGCATTATCCCTGAAAACTATCGAAGTTTAGTTTTCAAAGAGAAATGAGTTAGGATTTTACACATACTCAGATCTGGTTTATTACAAAGACAGATAGTTGGAACCCTTTTTGCTGATAAAGGTAAAGGTTCCCCTTGCACATATGTGCTAGTCGTTCCCGACTGTAGGGGGCGGTGCTCATCTCTGTTTCAAACCCGAAGAGCCAGAGCTCTCCGAAGACATCTCCATGGTCATGTGGCCGGCATGACTGAATGCCAAAGGCGCATGGAACGCTGTTATCTTCACACCAAAGATGGTTCCTATTTTTCTACTTGCATTTTTTAGGTGCTTTCGAACTGCTAGGTTGGCAGAAGCTGGGACAAGTAACGGGAGCTCACCCCGTTACATGGCACTAGGGATTTGAACTGGGATTCGAACCGCTGAACTGCCGACCTTTTGATCGACAAGCTCAGTGTCTTAGCCACTAAGCCACCCTGTCCCTTTTTGCTGATATCTATTTTTATATGTGGAATGATTAAAGAAATGGAACATTTCCTCATGTGTTCTGAAGCAGAAACTGAGAGCATCTTCCTCTACATAAAAGAAGGATATTTTTCTATGTTCCTAACATGAAATAATGAAATAGTGTCCTTTGGCATATGACTACTGGCTGACCTCTGTTGCATATGCTACATGTATAGGCCATTCTCAATATATAGAATAAGAAACATTCTGCTTTCATTAGCTGCATTAGTCTTTATAGAGCAGCAATACATCAAATCATATAGCTATCTCAATTAAAAGTTCAGATAGTATCACACCAATTATCAATAGGGCTATTCCTTTTCTGTTCTTACAAGGTTTTCAGATATGGTAGTGTGTTAACCAAGGACAGCTATGCTATTATAGAAGTTGGGAAGTATAGACGTATACATGAATAAATGTCTGCTCCCTCATGTCAGTTGAAATGCAATTTTGATCAAGGTGAAAGAAAGAGGAGAAAAGAATCTTACCCTTCCAGCCCTTTGTTTGGAGAAAGACTGCACCATGTGAGAAAGGCCATGTTCTAACATAATGGAATTGTTATACATGAACTGCTGGTATGTATATTCTTGGTTTTCAATATGAAAGGTATCAGGCAGAAGAGGATGCCAGTGGTAGAGGGTATTGAACTCTGCTGCTATTCTGTTCTGATATTGGAATCTCTGGTTGAAAAGAAGTTCTGGATTAAACTTCAGTTTGAAATGGTATCCACTTAAATGTTGCACATAGTCTTCAATCACAATCTTGATGGTTTCTCCTTTAAGAAAATACACAATAAAATGAGCATTGCAGTTTAAATTCAATGACAGCCCCAAATACCTAATCCCACTATTCCAAAATGGTTTATTTTATGCCTGGCAGAATTCTGTACTGTAAATAGGCCAAATAATAAATCAATAATCCCAACCAATCTAAGAAATGATCTGTCTTGACTAACATTATATTTCCCATGACTCTGTGAAGTTCAGATAGGGATTACGGGTGTAATAATTATCTTTTGCAGTTTTCCTTCAGCAAATGGTATTCAGACAGGTAATGCAAATTAATTGTCACATGTTGTATTGATATCTGAAAAATGCATCATAAGGAAGAAAGGTTCCATCCCATATTCTTTTCTACAACAGTTATCTGTCTCCATTCCCCCAAAGTTCCAAAGCTTACTATTTTCTATTGGCTGATATAGTATGCTATTTGGTCCCTGTCTTTGAAAATTCTATAGCTATTTTAGATACACTTTTTTATTTTGAGAGGGTGAGATATATTTGTTTCTCACCCTGCCTCAAACCATTTTTGATGTCTTACTTGAAATCACTCTCTAAATCTATCCAACTTTACTTTTTGTTCAAAAGCTCCTTTACAGTTCAGCATTAAACACCAGCTTTATACAATGAACTTCTATTTAACTTCTGTAGCTTGTGGATGCTGACAGAACCTCCCCTTTGCATTTCTGAATATTATTTTTTAGATTTCATACAAAGGTGTATGTGTAATATTTGTTAAATTACCTATCAAAATTAATCTGGCAGTCTGAAATAGTCGTTCATCGTCCCATTCTGGGTGTTCTCCTTTAAGAATGTCACAGACCCGATTATGTTCCCGGAGCCACAACGTGGCATACATCATCAGCCCTGGAACCAACCCAAAGACTTCCTGTCCTACAGAAAATTTCAGGTGGTCAGGGACATGGGGTGGATAGATCATTTCTGCCTCAGTTTCTTTCACAGTAGGTGGATACATTTCTCCATCAATCATCTGTAATTTAAAAAAAATTAAATGAAAATTGCATTTCCATACATGCAATTTATAAAAAACAGAATTCTGTCCTACTCAATGTTACTTCAAATAGTAAACTGATGGAAAAGTTGGTGAGTTTGAACCTTCTGCTTTCATTAGCTGCATTAGTCCTTTCTTTATAGGGCAGCAATACATCAAGTAGAACTGAAGGAATTTCTCCAGGAAACCCAAACCCACCTGAAATTTTAGCTTTCCATCCTTAAAAAGTCTTAGTTTCATCTGCCTGTCCAAAGTCTCTCCATAGATGTGACTAAGATCAACCTGTTCACAGAACAAAAGACAAAAAGTTAGAATCAGTCCTTAAACAAGACAGAGAGAATACCTATAAATACAGTGAATGCCAGCCAGGAATAACGCCAAAAAAGTTCTAGATCTCTATATGATACAGTATATGGAGTATACTGTATATGGGAGGGGGCAACAGGAGGGGGAACTATAAAAGAGCAAATTTCCTTGAATCAATGGAATTTCAAAAGCCCATTATCTCAGGCAACATTTGAGCACTATCCAGTTAAGCATTCTGAAAACTGCCAGTATTAACCTCGGCTGGATTCAACATTTCAGGTGCTTAACTATATTCATAAAAGTTATATTTATAAGATGCGAAGTGAATGATTTTCATAAAGACATTCCTGGCTCTTAGAAGATGCTGACAAAGCCAGTTTCTTTTGGATTAAAAAAATAGACACAAGAGTAGTATATGTAGCACAGCTAATCTGAATGGATGATATGAAACAACTTAATTCTTTGAGGAACTGATTAGATGACAAAACATGCCACTCTTTCTAAGGAGAACAGATGAGTTGAGAGACTTGTTAGGAAGTATATCCTATTGCTACATTCTACTGCTCCAGTAGAAATGCTTCTCCAGTATTTTTAAGATACCGTAATTATTTTCAACACAGCACTTAACAAAGTTTTTGCTTGTTACAACTTATCTATAACTAAACTTACCCCATGTCCCAGACCTTTAGTGAAACCTGGTCCTTTTTTAGTATCTGTCTTGAAGTACTGGTGAGTGAAATGCTGGGCAAAGAAGGTGAACATAATATTTGTGCCTTGAGGATCAGGAATGAATTTTTTCCTTAGCAAGAATTTTTCTACAATTATTTTTGAATCTGGAAGCTCCTTCTTGCCTGAAATATAAAGCAAACATTTATTTTCTGGCATTTGTATTTGTAGATGAAGAAAACCAACTACATTTTGAAACATTCCGACTTCTTCCCGAAATGGAATTCCAATAAGAAGGAAACACAATGCTGACGTAGAAAAATTAGATACTTTTTTGCAGATTAGAATTGATCCATGTAATTATGCTCCAGCTTGTCTTGGTCTCTTGTTTTAGTTTCAAATGGTGACTAATTTTGGGGAGCCCAGAGGAGCATGCAACTGTGGGGCTGGGTAGTGCCCTGAAGGCTCTCCCTTTGCTTTACAATTAATTTTAACAGTGACTAATCATCCCTGTCTCCTTTTAAATGTTTAACTTTTGTGTTTTGTTCTTATATTTTAGTATTGTACACCATCTAAATTCTCTCTCTGAATGAAATAGGTGGTTCAAAAATGTGAAAAATAAATAAATGCATGAATTTGATGGCCATGATAATACTGCAGATATATCCATGCCCCATTTCTTTGACAAGTTTGGCATAATATTTCATTGGAAAAAACCTACTATATCAACCTACTTTTCCTAATATTTAAAGTTCCATATGGGCATTTGCTACTTATGTTTCATGGCAACTTGTTACTCCATTCCAGCCACACAATGTGTTATATCTTTACAGTTTAGGGTATTTGATCACAATTCCACTTCATTTATGAGATGAAGTACTTTTCCTCCAGTCCTCATGCACTGATTTGCTTTTCTTCTTACCTTTCACACCCATAGGGGTAGGGCAGTCATGATCCACTGGTGGAACAGCTCGAGCATAGTAGGAAAGATTGGAGTAGACTTCCCAGCTTTTGAAACCATGATGGCTATTATAGGTTGGTGGGCTTTCAATTAAATGGGATCTGGCTGAAAGAGGAAATGAGAAAAATTGTATTAAAGTTAAACGATCTGCAACAAGCATCCATACATTGTCTCAAACATAAATTTGAAAAAAGTATGTCCCAATAAGTTTCAAAAATTAGAGTTTGGTTTCATATCTCTTAACTTTACAAGTTTAAATAATGCAGTTGTTCAGCCTCAGTTTTGCTCCAGTAAATTGAATATAATAGTTTGTCTTACAATTTTATAAAGGAGCCGAAATAGGTTTCAGAAATTATTACTAAATATCTTCCAGAAAAAAAGCAACTGACAACACACTAAACATTCTTCTACCAGCTGTATACTTCATGATAATACACAGAGACTGTACATATCTTATCAACCCAACTGCAGATAATTTTGTGTGGGATTAGAGAAATCTCTTCTAGAAGTTATTTAAACCACTGAACAGGATATTCTGTACTAGTACTAGTCACATATTATGCTAATAGATTTTATCTAGATGCTCTGATTATCTAGATGCTCTAGGTTCAAGCACTTAGTCTATAAATGTTGCCAGAGATTAAATATTCTTTATTTTTCAGACTTCCTCCTGGCTTAACTTATAAGAGTTTTAACAGCAGTTTTATTTTTCATTTCCAGGAAAGAAAAATGCAAACTGAAGATGGGACTCTGTGAAAAATGGAGCCCATGACTACACTAGAATGAAGAGATGCCGGTAAACTGGATTTTTGTACTACCTGCTGCTGCTTTGGTGTCAGAAGTATCATAGCGCTTCTGGTTTAAAAGGATTATCTGGGATATCACCGTTGCCCAGGGGATGCCCTGTTGGCAGCTCCTTTCATCTCCCTGTTTTGCCCACCAGAGTGATATATACCTATTTATCTACTCGTATTTGCACCATTTCGAATTGCATAGGAGCTGGAGCAAATGACGAGAGCTCATCCCATGTCACGGCAGCATTTGAGTCTCGAACACAGACTTGCTGATTGTCAGACAAGTGTTCTAACCATGTGAGCCACAGCACTCCTATAATTCCTGACAAGAAGAGAACTTCAGATAGAGCACAAGTGCTCCAAACAATTGCCCCTTATGAAGAGACAAAACAGTGGCTCTTGTGGGCTTAGCGCTCTGGGAGAGAAGGAAGCCCCACCTCTGCTTGAACCACAGTCAGCATTTTTATGGACACTGTGTTCACATACTTCCTTTCTAATCACTTTTGGAATTTGTGTATTAGCTGCTTTTCAGTTGTTAGGAATCTTTGGATCCTAGGCCTGAAAACAGCAGGTGAGTTTTCTTAATCCTTAGTAATAGAAGTTATAAATATAAATGTAAGGGCTTTAAAAATCTTCTTTTTTAAAAGAATAAATAGCAACAGAATGTTGATTTTGGAAAATTATAAACAAACTAGGAGTCCAGGTGAATTTTCCCCCCCCCTGAAAATTGATTTAAAAATGACACCTTATAAGAATGATATGGAAAAAAGATGTTACACTGGATATATTAAAAAAAACAGATGATTGAAGAACTTTGTGAGAAAGGACAAAGGATAATGAAAAGAAACAAAGTTTTAGAATGTTATTTGAAGGGACTAAATATCAAGATTGCTAGAAATAAAAGGAAGGATTTATTTATTTGAGGAAGGTTAATATATATATCACTACTTTATATATGTCACTATTTTAGTCACTATTCTACTTTATATATGTTTTCTACTACATTTGTATTTTTTCTTTTCTATTTTTGTTTATTTTAAGATTTATAAATATTTATTTAATATTCTCTTTAAAGAGGACCATTTATTATTTATTAAATTTTTATGCTACCCGTATCACTGTTGCAGTGACTCTGGATGGCTTACAAAATGATGCCAAATGATACCAAATGCATATATAAAAACAGAATTTCAATTTACTGTAGCTTTGTCAAATGCCACGATCATTTGACAAATGATTTTTATTAGCATTTTTAATCAATGCATAAGTGCTCTAAAGGGAAGAAATTGCTACAGCTGTGATTAAGATTACAACCTTCCTTACTTAAGGAACTCAAGATTTAAGAAACTCACTGAATTCAATAAGACTGATTTCCAAGTATACAAAAACAAGATTAGCCAGTACGAGCAATGTAATAGAGTTGGAAGACTTACACATTAGAATGTATTTCATTATGGCATTGTGGAGGAATGGAATGTTGTTGATTATATCCCAGATGCCTTTGAAGTGTGTGAGTATATAGTGTACTGTGTCTGGAGCAGGCTTTAACTTAAGTTTGAGCCAAGTATAAAATTCCGCTGCATAAAAAGTATAGAAACAAAATTTATTAGGAAACTGCCTTTTATCAAGTAAGATGATTACATGATATACAGTAAGTCAATACTATCTACACCAGCATTTCTCATTATTTCTTTTGGAGATTAGTTGAAAAGAAATGGTGCTTTCAGCAGATTTTTTTTAAAAAAAAGTTTATTTACTAATCAAAGCACAAATATAATAAAAATGTATCTCTTTGACTGTCAACATCATCAAATTCATGAAAGGTGTAGACTGTTGGCTTGAGCCTATATATCTTGTTTGCTTAATTATAGATGATTAAAACTTTCCCGACTTATCTCCCTTAACCCTTAAATATAGTACAACCTTACCACTGAACATTGCCTTAAGCCACATATATAGGAATCTTATTTTCAGACATTTTAAAAGAAGTCTATCCTTAATCTGCCCATAATCTATAAAGGTTATGGGTTTTTTAAAAATAAATTCATTATATCAATTATAATATTTTCAGAAATACATACGTTTAGTGCAATTTTCTCCATAAAAACCAGTCCGTGTACAGTCACATTCATATTGATCAAAACCTTTTGTCATGCAGAAACCTCGGTTTTGGCATGGGTTTGAACAGCAAGGATTAACTGAAATAGAATTAAGACGTATGAAGCAGTTTGAGTTAAAATCATATAAAGTTCCATTAAATTAGTGCCATCCGTGCAAATACATAAATCCTTCTCATTCAATACCATCAGATCACATTTCTCTATGTAGCATCTTGCTACATTTTTGAGACTGACAAACTTCATCCAAGGCACAAAAAGCCACAGGATAACTAGTTTTAGCAGCCAATATTTAAAAAGTTAAAGTCCCAAAAGTGGTTTGTGACTGGGGGACAGAAGGCTATCATAGACTGTGAATTAACCGACTGTTATAAACTACATTATTAAATACTTGAACATGCTTTGCTTCTCCACTGATATCCGTATCAAGATGATATGTTGTTAGATTTACATTCTGCCTCGCCTTCAGGAACATTAGATGGTGTACATTTCTTCCAATTATCTACTTTTTCCAATCTTGTCCCCAACCCCAACACAGTTGCGGTAAGGGAGTATAACTTGCCCAAATTCACCCAGGGAGTTGCCATGACTGAGGATCGACTTGAAGTTGGTTTTTCCCCACTTAAGATTAACATTTTAACCATTATATCATACTGGCTCCAGAAAGGGACTAGTTGGTGCTATTGAGGCTTTTCATCTAAAGAACTCTTCAGCCTTATTTGAGATGCCAACAATTGATCCTGGGAGTTTTGTTATGAAATGCTTATGCTCTACCGATTAGCTCTATGCTGTGCAGTGAAATAGACAAAACGGCTGAATATGATTTTCAGCACTAGTGGGGAGGACAGTGTCTCCCAACCACATCGGAGGATGCCAGGCTAATATAGGGGTGCAGAAAATGATGCCAGACAATCATAGTCTAGTCTCCCAATAAGGATCACGGGCTGCTTAAGAAACCCAGGCACCCATCTGTACTCCGTTGAGATGGGTGTTGTCTAGCTCTTGGGTGGGTAATGAGATCAGCCGCCAATCTTTCTCACTCCAATATGCGCCAAACATATTAAAATATGTATCCAAAAGGTCAGGAAATAAAATGAGGGAATAGCTGTGTTTATTACCCTGTTTCCTCCAAAATAAGACATCCCCTGATAATAAGCCCCATCGGGCTTTTGTGTGGTAATAAGGCCAAGTGCTTATTCAAAAAATATATAAGACAGGGTCTTATTTTCAGGGAAACACGGTATTTATTCCTTGTTGCAATTTCTTCCATATAACATTTCTGATTTCTACTTTTCTACTTTTAACATATTTCGTCAGTAAATTACCAATTTTGTCATGTCAGAAAAACACTTAAGTAACAGAGAATGCCTCTTTCTCTGTGATTGAGCCCTGCATCTATGAAAATCACTAATTCCCCAAACCCTATAGAGCTATTTACACTCTGAGCAAATCTCACTAAATACAATAAAGTTCCCTTATATATTTTAGGTTCGACCTGCTTCCAGCTTGCTCCTATCCCAAACTGACATTCTGTGATAATTGCCATCAAACAACCAGTTGTTCTTTTTTTTTTTAAGGTAAAGACTCCCTCCACCTTTATTTCTTTATTCCTGCATAAAGTTAAAGTCACCAGGAATGAAAATAAAAATAAAGTAAAAACCATGCCCTTGGAAAGCTTTGATAGACCTCAAAAGAGAACGCCAACAATATGGAAAGAAGAAAAAAAAAACCCCAAACAAATCGTCGGAGGAACAAAAATTAGCAATACTAACCTGCTTGACTGAAAGCCAAGAGAGAAAATAAAAACAGGGCTGGAACAATCATGTCCAATTTTGGGTAGAAAACAGCCAAGTCGGCGTCCACTGTTCTAAACTTCTTCTTAATTCCTTAACTTCTCCTGAACTTTCCTACGCAGGCTGAAGTTTCTCCGCCGCCGCGCTTTTTGAGAGAAAACTATCCGGCTCGGCGTGACTCTGGATGCGATCCGTAGCACCTTCGGCCTTTATGCTCACTGGGTGACTCAACTCCTTTCCGGAAGCTTCCGGGCCCGCCCTTCATACGCAAATAGGGTATAGGGTGGAATACTTATGTTTTGGGGTGGGATTTTCCTCAGGTGATTTCCACCAAAGAAAGCTTCCCCTCTCCCTTACCGAGCGGCAGCCAAATCCTGGGGGTAGGAAAAAAAATGTTGCAAGTGGGAAGAGTGGGAAGCATTTTGGATACGCACGCAACGCACGCGCCCCGTCCCGCCCGCGTCGTCCGTCCGTCCGTCCCCCCCACCCCCACCCCCCTCCACCTCTCGCCGCGGGGAGAGTCGAGCGCTCCTCCGGCCGCCAAGAAAAGCCGGCGAAGTTTTTGTTTGTCGTCGACCTCGCACGCCCTTGTTTGGGGCTGCTGTCTGCTGAGCTCGGAATCGCAAGGCTCCCATCTTCGTGCCTTGAGAGCGTCCCTCCGCTGATCTGATGGCTTTTTCTACGTTTGCCTCAAGCTTTCCTTACCCTTCAGGGACCGGGCAACCTTTGCTCCTCGCTGTTCTTCGCCTCATTCCTAGCTGGATGTGGTTCTCTCCATCATCCCCAGCCACCCTATAAATTTAAATTCCTAATTAATGTGGCCGCTAATAAAGCACTACTTTGTTTGCCAAGTGACAAAGCGCCGGTTGGCTTTCCCGCAGCTCGGTTTCCCTTTTCTCGCCCTATTTTTTTTTCCGGCTGCTGAGAAGAACCATTTTTTGTCCCCACACCTTCCGGTGGGAGATTTCAGCCGCTGCAGCACCGCGCTCTTTTCTTTTCTTTTTTTCTTTGTTTAAATGGTCGCAATTCCTTATTTTGAAACACGCTGGTATTGTCAGGGATCCTTGAAGCAACCAAGGATTATTTCCTTGGTTTTAAACCAAAATAAAACCGCTTTTGAATTTGTTTTATTTTCATTTATTTATTTTGTCAGGCACGTATTAGATAACAGATATAGGTATAAACATGATTATTAATACATGAAATGGATATGAATAAAAGAGGACATTAGGACAGGGACGGTAGGCACGTAGGTGCACTTATGCACGTCCCTTACAGACCTCTTAGGAATGAGTTGAAGTCAACAGTAGACAGTCTAAGGCAGGGGTTCCCAAACTTGGCAGCTTTAAGACTTGTGGACTTCGACTCCCAGAATTCTCCAGCCAGCAGTTTGGGAACCCCTGGTCTAAGGTTAAAGTTGTGGGGGTTTGGGGAAGAAAACACAGAGTCAGGTACTGTATTCCAGGCATTGACCACTCTGTTGCTGAAGTCATATTTCCTGCAATCGAGTTTGGTGCAGTTTACCATAAGTTTGTATTTATTGTATTGTGGTTGAAGCTGAAGTAGTCATTGACAGGTAGGACATTGTAGTGGATAATTTTGTGTACTATGCTTAGGTCAGACCGAAGGCAGCATAGTTCTAAGTTATTTCGCTTGTGTTCTTAAAGAATGCCTAGGTGTCACCCAATTTTCTTGTGACCATATACAGGTAGTCCTAGACTTACAGTAGTTCATTTAGTGACCGTTCAAACAGCAGTCAAAAAAGCGACTTATGACCATTTTTTTTCCCGCACAACCATTGCAGCATTACCATGGTCACGCGATCAAAATTCAGATGCTTGGCAACTGAATTTCATATTTATGACGGTTGCAGAGTCCCGGGGTCATCTGATTCCCTTTTGTCACCTTTTGACAAGCAAAGTCAATGGGGAAACCAGTTTCACTTAACAACCGTGTTACAACTTTACCAAGTTGATTCACTTAACAATTGCAGCAAGAAAAATCGTGACATGGGGTGTTATATTGGAACAGCCATGGAGGGATTCATAGTTCTCTGTCCCATGCTTACAAGAAAATAATAAAAGTTAAAATAAGATAATAAGATAATTCTCCCCAATTGAGAAATCGGTGGACATATCTGGAGATTTAAAAATGGGTTGTTGGTGCAATTACAAAATCATTACTGTGCGAGTTGACTCTGTACTAGTCACTTGGGTTTTCCCCCACTTTTGAGAGAAACTGCTACCAGAGTCATCCTTGAATCAGCAAAAAATTATGCTGGCATATTAATTTCCTATTGGCAACTTGGCTTTTTTTCAACTCACTGCAGTTACTCGAGTTTCTTCCACTTTCAGCTAACTTGTTTTATGGGAAGGCCTAAGCTAGATTCTTATAGAGCAGTGGTTCTCAACCTTCCTAAAGCCGCGACCCTTTAATACAGTTCCTCATGTTGTGGTGACCCCCAACCATAAAATTATTCCTAAGACCATTGAAATATGTGTTTTCTGATGGTCCTAGGTGACCCCTGTGAGAGGGTTGTTCGACCCCTAAAGGGGTCGCGACCCACAGGTTGAGAACCACTGTTATAGAGAGTCTGATGAGATGAATTGCACCTCACAACTTATGTCTTTTCATAAAACTGCTGTTTTTAGAAAATATGCTACCAGCCTTTGTTATTTTTTCCCCATCATAAACTAACATGACTCTCCTCCTACCCGGATTTGCTTCCGAGAATGGTAAGGAGACTAACCAATGATCTACAGCCCTTGGATTATTTTGGAATAAAGAAGAAAACACTATTTTAACACACAGTTAAGCCTGTTTCATGCTGAAGATGAGACGAAGGGAATATCACAGGAACATAGTAGGGAAAAAAAAAGTTTCTAGAGCATGTATGTAATCATGCTTGGATTTATAAAGTGGAGCAATGCGCTCAGATTGGCAAAAGGCAATACATAAGCTGAAGCCTGTCTCAGCTTTCTAGCCAAATGCTACTTCTCTTTCTTCCCTCCTACATGTTATTTAAGCGTTTAAACTGCAATCATTAATATGAATACAATAGCTGAGTTACATAACATACAAAGTTATAGCTTGTTGAATACCCCACCCCCCCACCTCCCTGTATGACTAGTTTGGCCTGAATTAAGGCCATTAAACAACCACAATGGCTAGATTGACACAAAACATGAAGACAAAACTAATTATTCTGACTAAATAGGATATGCAAACTTAGCCAATAAATATGCAGTGAGTTAAGATATTTAATGTGGAGACCTCTTTGTGCATTTGTTCCCCTCCTGTTTCAGGCAGACAGACAGCATATAGACTTTGGTGAAAACTCCCAATTAAACATTTATGTGCACAGAGTACATTTGAGGAAGGATCCAATGCTATTTTGAAAAGATCTTCCTCATCATAGTGCCTCAAAGTGTGCTGGAATAATAACTCCTTTGGCCATGTTGTGAATTCTGGGAATTATACAGGTTGTATTCTCCACACATCTATAAGCTGGTATAAAATATGTGGCATCTCAGCAGATGACACCACTTAGCTGACTTGCTCTGACTTGGAAGCTAAGCTGTTAAAATTTGGGAGTATACCTTCAGGAAATACCAAGCCTATAGGTAGTTTGGGAAGTAAAAAAAAATCCTGAAAGTATACTTCCATAATATGAATTACTTCCATAATTGGGTCAAGGAGTCTACATGGATATGTTCATGAAGTCACTAGTTGATGAGTTCTGCGCGAAGGATGCTTTTTATTTAATACTGTACATAACAAGTAAATTGATGGCAGTGCTAGAGGTGCACAATATTACACCGTAGTAAAGATATTTCCTGCCAAAAGCCAGAATCCAAAATGTGCTGTTTAAGTGGAAATGTTGTTTACATGAGTGCCAGGTAGGTAAATGCTTACACTTAACACATTTACAATGCTGTATATGAAGGCTTAAAGCTAATTTTTCTATGACTTGCCCATCTTCACATTGTCCAGCCTGCAGACAATCTTCTGAAATACCGCTAAGAATGATACCCAGTTGAGTATCCCTGTTATCTTACAGATTGGATGAGGAATATTTGAGCCTCCAAGTACTGCTAAGTTACAGTTCCTGTCAGTCCAGTCAGTAAGGCTAATGGGTAGGAAGATTCACAGTTGTAGCATTGCAGTTTTTGAAATGCCACACATTCCTTCCCCATGCTCTGCATGAATGATGATTTTAGTTCCCTGAAGCTTGGCTTTTGTGCAGAAAAATTCAAGGGAAATATCTGCAGAAATAAGATGTAAGTTTGGAAGTAATACAAATTTCTGGGGCTAATAAATTAAATAACAACCTACCTAAAATCCATCTAGTGAATAGCATTTAGTGGTGGTGCAGTAATGGCACACTTTGGAGTGAGAAGTGGAATGAGTGAAAGGAGAAATATAATGATGTATTCTGCACCCCACAGTTTAAGGTTTCATTGCAAGTCCCACTTGTTCTTCCATATAGCAAAACAGGGTTGGATCATCCTTCCACTTATTTATACATTTTATGTAAGTCTGTGCTAAAGATTTGCAATGTGATCCATTGAGGAGAAAAAAAACTCACTGAAGTGCTCTTTTGTCCCTTGAATGCATGAATGCATACTCTAGCCTTATTATGCAGCACTGGGTTGTAAACAAGATTAGATCAGACTACCCTCTTATTTACGTTTTAGAAGAAAACATTAAAGCAAAGGCAAATCTGTTTCAGATTGCAATCATTGCTGTAAATGTGATATAATCAAGAGAAAGGCAGGTGGATTGCTAGGTCAACCTGAACAACCTGGTTATATGAGCTCTTTAGCACATATAAACTTTATCAAGCATAAAGAGTAGGGATTAAAGTAGATACAGGAAGTATAAACTGACTTTCCGGACTGCATTATAGCTCAGAAATCAAGTACAATGAAATACAGGATTAAACTGATGGCACCTTAAAGTCATTATCAAGTTGTGTGGCATTCCTGGTCCATTTCTTGCTAATAGATACTGTATATAAAAGATACAAACTGCAAAATGGAATTTGTTAGGACTACAGAGTAAGCCTAAGGAAAACAGTATTTATTTTCAGAAAACATGTTGTTGCAGTTTCAATAAATGGTCCTGCAAACAAACCATTAGCCTTCAAAATATTGCAATGATAATGCTTGCTTGTATTTTATGCTTAGTGTATTCCAATTTTATTTTACTATGAAACAACTGAACAGGCAGATAGGGTTTATCTTGTCTTATGGCACCTAAAGGGATACTTATGCTTGATGAGATTCACAAATACTTTTGGTGTGAGGTGGAGCACTGGGCAAATATTCTCAATTTTTCCTAACCCTATATATTATTTAATTTTCCAGTTTTAATGCTATCAAAAATCTCAATGTGCACAAGAAAAATGTAGGAAGTTACCTGAACATTAACTACCCCCACTTTTTTTTTTACAATGGAGGGCATTCATTCTTCATTCTACCCAATTAATCAAGAGCTATTTCAAATGCTTTAATTTCAAAATGTGATTTAGCATGTGCTCATTAATTCCTCATTTTCACTGAAAGTAAGATTGGTTTAATATTGATTCAGTAAAGCAGCTTCTGAGTCACTCATAGTTTTCAATGTAGTAGTCAAAAATAATACTATTATTTTGCAGTACTTCAGGATGGTTGGCAATTAATGGCAGAACTTCATTATTGTTTGTTGCAGCAACATTTGTGTTGCAGAACTTGCAAATTCTCTCTCACCATATTAATTTGTCTGATGAAGGTATTTTCAGCTTTGCTTGTCTGTACTAGTTTTCTTATTTTAAATTTTCAAAGATATTTATTAAATAACATAACTTTCCAGATCAAGTATCCTCTGAGGGGTTCTTAGAACTCTCTGAGCTTGATTGTTCTCTTGCAGATGTTTCATTACCCAAAGTACTGTAGATAATGTCATCACTGTGCAATGAAGTGCACTCTGTAAGAAAACAACCAAGCTCAGAAAGCACCAAGGATTTCTCATTTTAACTCTGAGCTGCAAATATTCTTCTCTATCAAGTATCACATACTAGTAGCTCTCAAGATTCTTATTGTTGCTCAAGAGCAAAGAAAGTAAGCATCCTTCACCACATACACTCATGACAAAACATTTCTTCTCAATAATAATCTTGTGTCTGTGTAAAAACAATCACACAATTTATTTATAAGGTCTGGTAGATGTAATTTAAATGAGACACTTTTAATGTAGTTCACAATTTTCAAGATTTTGTCTAGTACAATTCTCAACTCATGGTTAATTACTTTTGCAATGTATACTTTATGATACAGAAACTCAAGTAGTTTTATAATATTCCTTTTTTTTACCAATAACCTAAATCTTTTTATTAACATATAATTGAATACTAAAGGAACACCACCTGTAGAAATTCTTACCGAAAATTTACAGGACAAGCCAACATATTAAAGCATTAACTCATGACAATATAAATATTTTGGCCTATTATTGTTTCCTTCACTGGAAGGAAAGAAGAGTTCTTCACTGGAAGAACAAGAAGTGTTGCTCTTTTATAACTATTATAGTGACAAATGAATGCAAATTATTCTTCTATCCCTGTAATATCTGTATATTCACTTGTTTGGACTGTGGTCATTTCACTTTTTTCTCTCCTTTTTTAAACTGAGGTATAAACACTCTAGTGTCAGCTGACAGCGGAACAGTTTTTTTAAACTTCTTGTTCTACTTCATATCCAATATCACCTTTACTGCAGACCGGAAGAATTGCTGTCTCTATGAAGGTATGTGTTTTTGTGGTTAATAGTTATCAGTCTGCTACTAAAGGTCTAACCTCTTAGGTCTGATATTCTGAGTCTTTAGCAACGTTTAAGATTAAATTTCTAGAATTTAAATATTTTAAAGTAGGATTGCAGTTTGTTAGCATGATGGCCATTTTATCAGAAACAAATCTTCAGAGTTTCAGGTTACTGTTGCTTACTGGATAACTGATCAAATGATATGAATCATATTTCTAGGAAAACTGAACAGAAATTATTTTTAAAAAGTTTTTCTTATCACCTTAATCTTGTTTGGTGAGAGACATCATTTTTATTTTTTATTTTTATTTCCACCTTTATCTGTTGTATTGTTTTCATCATGATTTATGTTTTTGGGTTGGCAAACTTATCCATTATGATTTTAAGATGGATCAAGGTGAGCACTACTTGACACTTTCTCTGATATCTGAGGGAAGGGAGCCATTATTTTCATACTCCCAATTCTAATCTAAGAGATAAATTATTCCTGCTTTGTTCCTTTGTAGAGATTTTTTTACCTCCTACAGAGTACAGCTATCAGCCATTTCAGTCAAGAACTTCTTTCAGGATTTAGTCAGAATCTTCACACAAGTTAATCTAATCTAATCTAATTTATACAAGAACAAATCATTATACAGAAACAAAACACATTTTTGTTTCCATGGTAAAATATACACAAATGTATAGACTTATGACTAAATCTATACATTATACATAATGTATAACTTATGACTAAGTTGTGAAAGTTTAAGTAAAAAGAACAAGCCCATCCTTCTCCTGCCAGCAGAGAGGGCCTTCTTTGGATCCTGTTGCTTAAAAAATTCTTGACTATCAGGATCCAGAAGAAGAGACTTCTCTGCCTGCCCTTTGGAACATCTTACCTTCTAAGATAAGATCTACCTGCACCGTCCTATCCTTCCACAGTAGCCTGAAGACCTGGCTCTGCCAGTTGGCCTGGAGACCAGATGCGGGCATTCCACACTGGTGGCAGCTACTGGATTGATGGCAGATTCCACATCCTCCTATTGCTGTCTCTGCTCCACTAGTCCATATTTTTGATTATCATATTGATATAGTCTCACTGTGCCCCTTTTTCATTGTTTATTTTATGGTTCTATTATTTACTTCTGTTCTGTTTTACGCTCCTTTCATTTTCTTCCTTTTTATTATTGTAAGCTGCCTAGAGTAGCCCCATAGTGAGATAGATAGCAAATAAATTTAACAAATAAATAAAGAAAGAAATACATTTCTTACAGAGTCCCTGAGTAATCTAAGTAGCCAGGTACACTTATTAAGAATAGATAGTATAGAGTGATAACATAAGCTTACAAAAGTAAATTGATGCATCACCAGTCCAGAATTGGTGGAATCAAAATTTATGTATTTATGTATTTATTTGTTTATTTATTTTAGGATTCTAAGGATGGCAATAGGAATGAGACTCTTCTAGTTGGCAAATTGTTTCCATTTCCACCCTTAATCCTCCCAACTCTCTGTAAAAATTCTGAAATTCTTCAAATGCCTTGAGAAAAATTGCGCTATCAATGTTTGTCTATGTTCTTGCTGAAATTCTGTTACAAGATGGTAGGTTGCTCTGAGGTGAAAAAGTTTGCTCACTCCTGTCCTCAAAGGACTCTAGTATAGCCAGAAAGTAGTAGAAAAGTGAGAAGTAATTGCTAGAATATTACTGTTACTATTTCATGATGTTGTTTCCAAAATATATATTGCCCATCATGTCATCTACAGAAAAATTCAAAGACGTGTTTGACCTCTGTTCTTTCCATGACCAAGTAGTACGCAGTTAGTCTTTGTTTTTTCATGTTGAAATTATTTTCTGCACTTGGGCTGCATATTTGTGATGCTGATGAACCAGCTGCCAAAAGATTTGCTAATCTCTTGCTTATATAATAACTGTAAGAATTGTTATTGAAAGGAATGTCTGACTTTAGTCAAGCTTTCAACTAATAAAAACTAAATTCAGTTAATTATCATTGTTTCCATATATATTAGAAGTCCAGTCTTGTCTAATGAAATTAATATAATTCATTATATTATATGCAATATAATCCGCGTACATTATATTGCTGCATATTATTGGAAATCAGCCAAATTTATAAACTTGCATTCAAACCAGTCCTTCATCTGAAAATAATGAATTTTTTGGTCATTATAAGCTTATAGGTACTATAATTATAGTGTCATACACCGTGTTTATTAATACTGAGTTTTAATTATTCAGGACAAACAGTTGAACAAGAAAATGGAAGAGAGGCTTTAGGTTTCTTTTAAAGTAATATACAATGAGTTAGCAGAATTCTTTTTGGGAAAGCATTTGAGAATTTGAGCCCTAAGGAAGAGAGCAGGAGGAAGAAAAATTTAGAGAAGATAATCAGATGTGGTTTTCAGCTAATTTGGACTGGTTCACCTGAACCAGTAGCAGGAGCACCCACCCACCCTCCCCAGCTCTATGCCATCCAATTTAGGCACGTTTTTTAAGCCGTGTGCATGTATGCAAGCTGTGCGCACGAGCAAAGTGCATGCATGGAAGGCTGTGAACATGCGTGCACACTCACATTTGCAAACCGGTAGGGAAGGTAAGTGAATACTATCCCTGAAGATAATGTTATGTTGCATGAAATATAATGATCTCATACTGATTAGGAGAGAATTAAAAAATTCTGTTACATATAACTAGATTTTGGCTTCATTTTGAAGTAAAAATATTCTCATGTGTCTGTCTCACAAGGCAGATCAGCCCAAGAAATCAACTCCGCAGAAAGGCTAAAATTATTTTTATTGAGACTGGCTATAATAACAGAATCTTGCAAGTCCGATTGTTTTGTATCTCCATTTTACGATTCAATGAATTAAAAACGTTTCTGTTTGAGCTGCTTCCAGATGCTATTTGGACATCCTGGACTTAAAAAAAATGATTTACCTCTTGTTGCTTTGGCAACAGAGTTTGCATATCACTGTCAAATCTTCCTTATTCTCTATATTAAGTCAAAGGCTTTATGGCTATATGTTCCTAGAACATCACATTCATCAGATTAGTTACTTTTATTAGGAAAAATGCTAAAGTAACAACACAAGAATTTTAGTGGGTACTTTAAATGAAAAAGTATATATACACATTTTGATACAAGGAGAAAGTCTTTCTTTTTCTGAAGAGGTGAGCCAGGTTGATAAAGAAGCTACTAGTTATTTTGTAAAAAATGTAAGAACCAGCCCTCATAAATAACTCTAGAAGATGCTTCAGGAGAAGAGCTGTGAGGAAAAAATCTCCAGGTTTCAGGAGAAGTCAGACGAAACTCATGAGCTCATGATTTTTAATAACATCTGTTAGTCAGAAAAAGTGCTACTAGATTTTTAGAAGATGCTATAGAGATGCTATAGAGCAGTGATGGCTAACCTTTTTGCCATTGCGTGCCAAAATCGGGGGGGAGCATGGGGGTGTCGCACGTGTGCGTGCCCACACCCATAATTCAATGCGGCCCACTCCCCACACATGCACACGTGACCCCCCGGTGCGACCCCCGCTATTGACACATGATGGCATGGTGGGCCCCGTAGGCTGTTTTTCATCTTCCCCAGGCTCCAGAGGCTTTTTTGGAGCCTGGGGAGGGTGAAAACGGCCTTCCCCATACCCCCGGAAGCCCTTCGGAGGCTGGAAATGACCTGTTTCCAAACTTCCAGTGGGCCCAGAAGGCCCGAAAATCAGCTACTGGAGCTGAGCTAGGGCAACATTTGTGTGCCCACAGATACGGCTCCGTGTGCCGCCTGTGGCACGCGTGCCATAGGTTCACCATCACGGCTATAGAGACTCTCAAAATGGTGTTAAGATTCTAGAAACTATGCTTGGGGTTTTTTTTTTTAGTCAAATGTTTTCAGGTTGTCTCATCTATCTCACAACTCTGTGAAACATTCCATAATTTTACAGAAGCATGACTCAAACTTTTTTGTTTTGTTTTGCTCTTCCTCATTTCCTTTTAAATGTTTATATGGTAGTTATCATCTTCTAATGCCATGGGCAGGTTTATTTCTTCAGTCTGTATTTTTCCATTCTTGATTACATTGTCTATGTGCAGTTCTTTTATTTAAAAAAGTACTTCCATTCTTCCATTCCATTCTTTTATTTAAAAACGTACTTCCAAGCGTAAAGTAATTTATACTTCCAGATTTGGAAAGCAGAACTTAACAATAAGTCAAAGCATGCTTTCCTAACGAACCATCAGAAGCAATTTGTTTTCTTATTGATTCATCTTTTAGAAGAAAAGGGTTAATGCAAACAGTAACACTCTTTATTATTATCCATATTGCTATCTATGCTAAATATGTGATGCTAATATTATGTTAATTATCAAAGAGAATGGTATGTATTATTTACTGCTCAGGGAAAAACTAGGGTATGTATATTTCCTTTTTTTAATGAACAATTATTATTAAAATAAAATTAAAAATTATTATTAAAAATCTTTTACAAAGATTTTAAACTCCTGGAAGAAATAGAAAAAAGATTATAAAAGATAAAAGAAAAACTAAAGGATAACAAAAAAGCAGGAAAAAGAGAGGTATCTAAAAAGTTACTCCGATCTTCTTTGCAGCAATTATGAATATAGCAATTATTCCCATGCTCTCAAATTGCATATCATATTCCCGTTCTTCCCATAAGCAAACAAATCTTTTAATCAATAAATCAGAAAATCAGCAATTCATTTTTATCTACTTTCAGCAAAATGTCTATAAAGGTTTTCTAGTCTTTTATAAAAATAGGTCTAGTTCCCTCTTTAATCAAAGAAGTCAATTTAGACACTTTTATAAACTCAGTCATCTTCACAGTCCATTCTCCCATCTTTGGAGTTTCTGTAGTCTTCCACCTTTGTGTATAAATTAGCCTTACTGAAGTTATCATATATAAATCCATTTTTCCATGAGCCTTTCCTAGTTGAGTGTTTATAAGTCGTAACAAAGAAAAGTTTCAGTTTCATGTGAATGTTAAGTTTTAAAACTCTCTGTATCACCATATGTATTTCCCTCCAGTATCTTTTCGCTTTTTCACACCACTATTGATAAAATATCCCCTCATATTTTTTAAAATCCCAGAAGTGATTAGAAGTACCTTTATACATCTTAGACAATTTCTCTGGTGTCATATACCAACAGTACATCATTAAAAAGTTTTCTTTTGATTAGTAAGACAATGTGAATTTCAGGTCTTTTAACCTCATTCTCTCCCATTGATCCATCTGAATATTGTAACTGAAATTCTTGGCCTATTTTACCATACATCTTTAAACTTTTCCTCCATTTCAAATCCCAACAAAAGTGTGTACATTTTAGTAATCACAGCTTCATCATTTATACATATTTTGTTTTCAAATTTCATTGGATCAGATTCTATTCCTGGTACTTTTTAAAATAAAAATTAAATATTTCTCTTAATTATGCAAAGGGAACCATTGATTACTAAATTGTGTTTATATGCTGTGCTAAGCAGAGTTTTGGTTAATGATGGTTTATAGGATATGATTACCATGATCATAAACTATGATTGTTGTGGTATCATATAGAGTGAATTCAGTCAAATTAACAATACTTAATTGAATTCACTCTATACACAAATATACAGAAATAATTGAAACTTTTGCATCAATAATTAAAATAAAAACATCAGAATTCTACTAATAAAAAATTGAAAACTTGCAGCAGTCAAAAAATTGTATGTGGAGCCTTTTCATTCCAGTTAATGATGTAAAAGAGATATTAATGTGCTAACTACCAGATTTTGAAGAACCAAGAAAAGAAAAACTGATTTGTAAACTTCAAAAAATATACCTATATACAAGCGAAAACATACATGGTTGGAGAAATTAAATCAAATTTGGAAAACATGGGTCTTGAACAGGGAAATGTTAGGACATACTTATATACCTAAGCCAGAAATGGAAAATGGTGAACATTCTTTGTTACACTGATGATTTTTAATAGCATGAGCAAAGGACCAAAAAGACATCTTGGAGATAGTGAACAATTTAAATTAATTAATGGAAGTAAAACATCTTGGATATATTTGACTCTGTCTTATAATGCCAGTAAAAAAGGAGAAAAGCAGGAAATATATCTTTAATTGGAAGATAATTTTACTAGACATAATAAAGTGTCTAGGTCTCATGAAGGGATGGGAGTCAAGTATGCCCATGGAAGTTGGATATTTTCCCAGAAAAGGAACTAAAATGAGTTACCAAGCAATGAACAATATTGGACAGCTGTGGAAAAGCTACTACACATTACATCGGTGAGCAGACTTAGCATATCCAATGCAGTTGGCCAGATAAATGGAAAAGTCAATGAGCCAAGACAAGAAGCTCAGACTGCAATAAAAGGATTAGGCAGATACTTAAAAGAACAATAACTTTAATTGAAAAATGCCTATAGCTAATGATTGGACATGCTTATTTAGATATGGCTGAAGATTGCACAAAACATTATAGCAGATAATTTAATACATGTGTTTGATATGAATGAGAAAGTTTGATACATCATCTCCATCCACCAAGTTTCTTTCCTGGTGTAGAATGCAGGAGGGATCAGCGGGTGCCCTGATTTCCATATCTACTTTTCTGCTGCCATGCCCATAAAAAGGCCAAAGGCCATTCCCTTTGGGTCTTCATGCAACAATACCTACAGTATTGTTTCCAAAGGTTATGAAAAGTTCTATGCCTTCTGATATATAGATAAATAATGTAAATTCTTGCATGTTGATGTTTTTCTGTCCCTGCTTTTTCAGTTTCTTTTTGCTAGTGAACTCTTTTTTTTATTGAAAAAGTTTTAAAAGTTTTACATACATTTTCTCCCCCCTCCCCAACCACCACCCCCGACTTCCCAGAGCAAATACAAAATATAAAATACAGCTTAAATCCCCTAAATTCAACTCCATCTCTCGCTTATCATAATCCTTAAACAAATAGATAAAAGGAAAGCAAGTCTTCTTTCTCCTTATTCCATCTAATTCAACAAAATTAATATCCATTTATAATTACAGCAATTAATAAAACAATTAAGTATTACCTAATCAAACCTATCATTACTCAATTTAGCTAATTGTTACTTAACAAATTATTAGGTCTATACAATTTAACAAAAGATTTTATAACTTCTTTCATTTAAAACAAAACAACAACAACAACCAAAAAAAGGAAACCCTCATTCAAAAAACCCCAGATTTTTAAAAAAATACTATATAAACTCTTCCGTCCTCCACTTTTAAACCATCAAGGTCCAATTATAATTAAAACACTTAATAAATAATAATAATAATAATAATTTTTTAATTAATAATCAAACCTCTTATTAATTTTTCAATACATATTAACAAATCAACTAAGAACATCATTTAAGAACTTTATCAATCATTTAAATTCTTCATACTAGATTGAACCAAGCTAATCTTCTTGTCTTCACATCTTCCAACAGCATATAAGATATCTTCATTTGCGTCTACCCACCTAAATAAAAATTGCTTCTTTATATAAAAAAAAAACCCCGAGTGACTTTATAATTATATTTGAAATTGTATCCATCAAATCCAGTCAAAATTTAGATTAATAAATTCATCAGACGTATTAGGGAAACCACCAGATCAGCTGCAATTGCCCTAGGTCCATAGTCCTTTTGCCTTATATTTATTACCATCAAGCAGGAGACTCCAATTTGCTATATTCAATAAAACTTCTGCGATTGCAAATAAGTCCAAATTTGTTACAGTCCTTAATAAAATAATCCAAATCATTCAAGTCAGGGCATATTTCACAGCCCAACACATCAGCATTGCTGTAATCTGTTTATTCTTCTCAAAATATTCTAATACAGCTGTAGGTTGCCTCCTCATCGTGGCTCATCGCTTAGTTAACTGGCATTAAACCGCTGTCTGGTTTTTTTTCCTCCAAAAGTTCAAAATCTTTAAACAGTTAAACAATACTTTTTAAGGACCATCATCTCGTCAAGCAGGGTTATTTTCCATCTTTCCAGTCTTTCTTCTTTTCCTTTTTACGAACTTTCTTCTTAACTTTGATCCCTCTACCTTTCTTAACTCCAGTAAAATTTTGCAGTTTTTGGGATTGCATTTTATAAAATTTTTGCAGAAATGTAACTTCTTCTGGAAACAGCTCTTTAAATGCAGATTGGATTTTATAAAAAAAAATTCGTGTAGCCAAAATCTCATCAACTTCCAAAATTTCTTGCTCCTTATTCTGCACAGCATTCATCTTTCTCTCCTCAGTAAAAACTGCTATGGTCTGCTTTTGTTCTATTCCGTCTCCCAACTCTTCATTCAATCCCCCACTGCTAGATTGCAACTCAGTATTTCCATGTATTTCATTGTTTCCATCTTGAGAAGCTTGAAATATAGTATCAATTCTTTCCAATAAAGCAGAGGTAATTGAGTTCCAAGCTTCCTCAAAATCAGACCATATCTGAGGGTTAATTAACCCTTCTTTGCTTTCTTTGTTTTCAGAAAGACCAGCCATCTTGCCCCCCTTCTTCCTTCCCTTCCAGAAGGACAGGAAAAAAAAGAAAAAAAAAGAATATCAAAAAGAAAAAAAAGACCCTTTACAATTTGTAATTTGTATTGCTGCTTCAATTATTATTATTAAATCCTTTCTTGTTTCATCCACTTTTCAAAAAGGAGTTTTACGTTTCAAACAGGGGCTTATCAATAATTACTTTTAGCTTTCACTTCTTCACTCCCCGTTAAAACTCAAACGCCATCTTGCTTTCACTTTCAGCTTAGGAAGAATCTTTTAAAGAAAGTAAATCTTTGGAGTTAAAAGAAAAAAAAATACTTGCTGTTTCATTCATACTGCTTGTGCTCCGCCAGCTTGATTCAAAGAATATCTGTTTAAAGTTGGTTGCTGGGATGGTAACGACATCTAGCTCTGCAAAGCAGAGGCATCCAGGGTCCGGAGTACTGACAGGCTTAACGGGGAGCTCTCATCTTCGAGCGCCAGATTATGGGTAAAATCTGGCACTCTCAGGGAGTTCTACCCCACCTGTCTACTCACTTTCCCCCCTCATACCAGGGGGAAAGTTTTCAAACCGCAAGACAGCCGATAATCGCTGTTCTTGCGGTTCTACGAAGCCCTGGGCTGGCGCTTCAAAAAGAAGCATCCGGCGATGTCCTCTAGTGAACTCTTTTTGATGTTTGCTGATACTTGAGTAATCAAACATTATTTTTGGCTAGCTGACCTGACTGATGCGTATGTTTATTCTGACCTTTACATAAGAGCCAAGGTGGCGCAATGGTCAGACTGCAGTACTGCAGGATACTTTTGCTGACTGCCAGCTGTCTGCAATTTGGCAGATCGAATCTCACCAGGCTCAAGGTTGACTCAGCCTTCCATCCTTCCGAGGTGGATAAAATGAGAACCCAGATTGTTGGGGGCAATATGCTGACTCTGTAAACTGCTTAGAGAGGGCTGTAAAAGCACTGTGAAGCAGTATATATGTCTAAGTGATATTGCTATTGCTATTGTCTAAATGTGTACTGGGTGCCAACTAAACAATTTTCCAACATAGGTAACTATAAATGAGTTTTCTGGATAAAATATAAACATTTTATTAATGTGGTAATCCCAGCAGTCGGTGTGGTGTATTCAAATTAAGCCCGTGGAAGAAAAATAGACTATTCTCATATGGAAATGAAAAATGATCTCAATGCAAATTGCTTTCAATCCACTGTAAACAAGGCATAATGCAGAAGGTGCACAAATGTGTTTCCAAGCTAATCTGTTGTATTTCTCATACTATGTATTTAATTATTAACTATTTTATTTACCAGATTTAGACACTTCCCCTCGCACTATCTAAGTAACTCTGAGCAGTTTACAGATATAAACCATAAAACATATTTAAAAATAGAGTGAAAAACAAAACAAGAATACAGTAGAGTTAAGACAAGTTAAAGGGTTAAGGAGTTCTGTGTCTGTCTTGGATTCCCAACCAGCCAGGTTTTCACACCCTCCTGATCACAAGGGGGGAGGGGGACAATCCTGTGGGATCCCAAAGGTGCTTTTCCAAAAGGCAAATGGACTTTCTTGGTTTTCCTTGAAAATGTTTCACTTCTCATCCAAGTAGTTTCTTCAAAGCTGAAGAACCTTTTCAGAACTGAATTCTGAACTGAGTTCAAGTTCTGAACTGAATTTAGTTTTCAAGAACTGAACCTTCTTCTTTAAGAAGCTTCTTGGATAAGAAGCAAGAAATTTTCCAGGAACTGCCCCAGAAAGTCCAGGTGCCTTTTGGAAAAGCACCTTTGGAACAACCATGATGTGGATGGTTGAGAATCTCCATAGATTCTCTGGGACCAAGATATCCAATGAGATGAGGGCAATAGCCTAAAGTAGCCCATGGTGAGATAGGCAGCAAATAAATTTGATGGATGATGATGATGATGATGATGATGATGATAATAATAATATAATGCAAACAAAGCCAAATAATAATTTTCCTTCTAAAAATAGAAGGAATAGAACTGGGAAATGAAAACATAGTAAAAACATTAGCAAAGGATGATGGTTACAAATACCTAGGCATATTGGAAGCAGATAACATTTTGTTTGGAGAAGTCAAAGAGCCAACGCAAAAGGAATACATCAGGAGGATCTGCAAAATATTAAAATCAAAACTGAATGCTGGAAACATAATTAAAGCCATTAATACATGGGCAGTTCCAGTGATACGCTACTCAGCTGGAATCATCAACTGGACTGTGGCTGAACTGGAAAACCTGGATCGGAAAATGCATAAATGTTTGAATATGTACCATGCTTTACATCCATGAAGTGACACCGACAGGTTGTACCTGCCAAGAAGAATAGGGGGCAGAGGGCTATTGCAAATCCATCAAACTGTAGTAGAAAAAAAACAAAGTTTGAATGATTATGTGAACCAAAGCACAGAAAGATTGCTGCAGGCTGTGAAAATAGAGAACATTATAAAAACAACAGAAACAAAGGCAGAATATAAGGAAAAACAGCTGGATGACAGATTAAATAGATGGAAAGCCAAAGCTTTGCATGGACAGCACTTGAAAAACATTGAAGGAAAATATGATGACAACTTTACATGGGCATGGCTTAAGATGGGAACCATCAAGAAAGAAACGGAAGGTTCAATACTCGCTGCTCAAGAACAAGCACTACAAACTAATGCCATGAAAGCAAAGATACAAAAATCCACCAACAATCCAAATTGCCGACTTTGCAACACTAAAGTCGAAACTGTTTCACATTTAATATATGAATGCAGCAAAATCACACAAACTGATTATAAAGCTAGACACAACCGAGTTGCTAAATTAATCCACTGGCCATTATGTAAAAAATACAACTTTCCTGTATCCAAAAAGTCATGGGAACATAAAGTGGAAAAAGTTATAGAAAATGAGAAGGTGAAGATCTTGTGGGACTTTTGAATACAGACGGATCGTCACTTGGAACACATCATGCCAGATATCACAGTTGTCGAAAACTGAAACGTACAATTTATTGACATCCCGGTACCAGGAGATCCCAGAGTCGAAGAAAAAGAACTGGAAAAAATCATGAAATATCGCGACCTGCCCATCGAAACTACATGGCTATGGATGAAACATGTAACAGTGATACCCATTGTCATTGGGGCACTTGGTACCATGTCCAAGAATTTTATAAGATACATCAACAAATTGCAGCTTCCTGCAATAACACCAGCAGAACTGCAAAAAACTGTGCTACTTGGAACATCGTACATCTTAAGAAGGTACTTGGTTGAGTACTAGCATGCTGGCAGCAACCCATATCAACCATTAGCACCAGTCAATGGTATTTGTGATGCATTTTTGAATGTTCAGTTGACTGAGTTTCATATTTAATGAATAAAGTAAATAATAATAAATGCAAACAAAGCCAAAATTGAAAAGATAGCAACAGATAGCAAATGCCGCCTATACAAAGAATTTGAAGAAACAGTGGACCACCTCACTATCAGTTGCAAGAAGATTTCATAGACCGACTACACACAAGAGCATAACAAAGAAGCAATAATGGTGCATTAGAAGATCTGCAAGATGTATTATTTGCCTGCAAGCAAGAACTGGTGGGACCATAAACCAGGAAAGGTAATAGAAACTGAAGAAGCTAAAGTGCTCTGGGACTTAGACCTCAAACAGACAGGCAGCTGCCACATAACACCCCAGACTTTACAATTGTCGATAAGAAAGACAAAAAAAAAAGGGGGGGAATGGAAGGATTTATATTCCTTGCAGACAGCTGATCATTTGCATTCTTTTAGAGAGTCGTTAAAGTAACCCGGAGGTTTATCTGTGTCATTCAGTGATGCAAATGGGTGTGGAGCCTTCTTGGAACTGTTGAAAGGACTGTGTTGTAGATTGGAGATAGATGATGTCATATCCCACCTCCTCTGTTGAAAAAAGGTTGTTCAACTTTGACCTCTTTGGCCTCTTTGACCCCTCTTTCAAACCAGTAGTCCTCTTTGTCCAAAAGGTGGACTTCACTGTCTTCAAAAGAGTTAGCGGTGTCTTTTAAATGCAGATGGACTGCTGAATCTAGTCCTGATTATTTGTTCTTCTATGTTGTACGATGCACTTATGAAGTGGTTGTTTTGTTTCTCCAATGTACAGTTATGCACATTGTACTGCATTGTACTGCATATACCATGTTGCTCAGTTTATCTCTGGGTGTTTTATCCTTGGGGTGGACAAGCTTCTGCCTTAGTGTATTCTTGGGTTTAAAGTGTGCATATAGGTTGTGTTGGCTGAAGATCCTCTTGAGCTTTTCAGATATTCCTGCAATGTTCTCATGAAATAGTAAAATAGATAGGTACTAGTGTACAATTATATGCTAATCTGCACAACCCTTGAAAATAGGATGGCTTCTTTTGCAACAGTGTTGATTGGTCTTACTAATTTGGAAGGTCCTCTAGTTTCTCTGCTTTTACCCCTGGACATACAGAAATTGAGCAAGTTCTTCTCCCCCCCTCTAACACCAGTAAAAAATTAATAATGTATTTAACTGAATTACATGTGTCTCCATCTACTATTTAAAGTACAGAAATAGGGATAGTCATCAGTGGTGGGTTGCTACTGGTTTGCCCTGGTTTGGGAGAACAGGTACTAGCGGTGGCGGGAGGCTCCACCCACCTGCCCAGACGTCATCAAATACACTCTGCGCATACACAGAAGCTTCTTCGCGCAAGTGAAGGTAAGCAAAGGTAAGTGAAACCCACCACTGATACTCATGTTACAGTAGACTTCTGGATCTTATTTTCTGCCAAACTGGAAGATGGTTCAGGATATCTGGCATTATAAATCATCAGCCTTTTTCCCGCAGATGCCTTACAGAAATCCAAGAACTATATTTCCAGAATTGCCAATCAGCATCACTAATGACTGGGAATTCCAGGAACTGCAATTCCAAAATCTCTTGGGAAAGTGTTACAGACTAAAACATTACAGCATTCATAAAAACCTTGACAACGTATGCAGACATAGTGATCTACCTGATCTTCTCTTTTCTTAGAAATTAAATATATGCTTTTCTTTCTTTCCCCCCTTTACCCTACACTTGTGATGGCGAACCTATGGCATGTGTGCCACAGGTGGCATGCAGAGCCATATCTGTGGCCACGCAGGCATTGCTCTAGCTCAGCTCTAGTGTGCATGTGCACACCATTCAGCTGATTTTCCACTGGCCCCACCCATGCCGCCCCTCCCCTTCCAGAAGTCTCCACATGGCCCATTTTGGATACCAGGTAAGTGCAGGGCTCATGCGGTGGCTCTGGGAGGGCGTTTCCTGCTTCTGGAGTGCCACTGGGGGTGGTGGGGGAGACAGTTGTCACCCTCCTCAGGCTCCAAGAAAGCCTCTGGAGCCTGGGGAGGGTGAGAAACAGGCCTACCGGGCCCACTGGAAGTCGGGAAATGGGCCGTTTCTGGCCTCCAAAGACCCTCTGGGGGGGAGGCCATTTTTGCCCTCTGGAGCCTGGGGAGGATGAGAAATGAGCTTGGGGGGGGAATTGAATTATGGGTGTGGGCATACACACGTGCGACCTCCCCACTGTCCCCCCACATTTAGCATGCAACAGCAAAAAGGTTAGCCATCACTGCCCTACACCTTATCCTCTTCCCTTTTTCCTCTGCTTCTTTCCCACTATTTTCTTTTTTTATTCTATGTTTTGGTAAGATAATAAAACATTTGAAATATGGATAAATTATGACTTTATGAATGAGAAGGGTTCTTTTCTATTTAATACCCTGTTTCCCCAAAAATAAGACATCCCCTGATAATAAGCCCAATCGGGGTTATCAAATAAGCCTCCCCCCCAAAAATAAGCCCTCCCCAAAAATATTTAAATGCAGAGCTGGAAATCAGGTAAGACGGCAAGAGGAGCCCCATCTTGCTCCATGCGCCCCAAAATAATAAGACCTTCCCAAAAAAAAAGGCCAAGCACTTATTTCGGGGTTCAAAAAATATAAGACAGGGTCTTATTTTTGGGGAAACATGGTAGATATGAATCTTCTCTGGCCTACGGAATTGATTTGACACACTCCCAGATGTCCTCTTCTGCTCCAAGAGAACTTCATTAACTCATGCCAGAAGATCTTAAAGCAAAAACCCTAATCAGATTTTTGCATGCAAAGTATTAACACTGTTAAACTCACTCTAGGATTTGCTTCCCATTTCCTTTGTGCAAGCCTTTAGTGAACAACCCCAGTACCAAAATCAGGGACCTCTTATAATATATTGATTAAATTTTAATTTTTATAAGTGATAAATATTTTCATGTTCAATATGAAATAGTTTATAGGAACTATAAACTCATGGGGCTAGCTTGTATTCATTGGGAATCTTATAACTTCATGTATTACATTAGGAGAGCAAACCACTAATCTAGGCAACTCATTGGCTACCATGACCTGTAAAGTTCATATAAGGTTACTGGTCATCTTGAGAAACAATTTCATGTTACATGTATTCAAACACCATGCTTACCCGAAATAAACTTAGACAATTTACTCAATTTCCTGGACTTTCATAACATATTAAGCTGAAATGTCGCTAGCTAGTATGTGTTTCAGTATGTCACAGGATTATGGCTTTGAGTGTAATTATTACCGCACATTCTCAGCCTGCAATGTTTCCATCAGGCCCTTCTTCTGATGATGTATGTCTCCTGAGGGTCATTCAGCCAGTTACCATAACTTAAACCAGTTTTTAAGTAACATCATTTCAATAGCATCTATCCTTCTCTTTAGTGGGTTGTTGTTGTTGTTGTTGTTTTTGATATGAGCATTCTGACACAAAGAGATAGGATAGTACCAATGGTGGGATTCAAGTAATTTAACAACCGGTTCTCTGCCCCAATGATTTCTTCCATCAACCAGTTTGCCAAACTGCTCCGAAAGTTAACAACCGGTTCTCCCGAAGTGGTGCGAACTGGTTGAATCTCACCACTGGATAGTACACAAAAGACAAATGGCTTTGCCAAAATCTAATATGTCAGTGGTTTTCTCCAATGTCAAACACGTTTCTCTTTTCCTATCTACTTCTTAGGGTGTCTCTGAATAATTTTGGGTTACTATTTCCTGCTCTGAAAAAAGCCCTGAAGTATGGGAAGGAAGAAAAGCTGAAGACTTCAGGGAAGATACTTGTTAAGACAGGACATTGACTCATACATAGTCAACACCTTGCCACTAAAGTAAGTTCTGGATAAAAAGCTTATCAAACTGAAGGGGGGGGAAAGGAATGTGTGTAGATTGCTGAAGAACTTTCAGCATACCATTAGAGGTCAATACTATCCAAACTTGAAAATACCTAGTTTTCAGTTCAACTTGAAACCTTATTAGATCAGGGGTATCAAACTGGCAGCCCGTGGGCTGGATGTGTCATGGTCAAGCTATGTTCACCCCAGCTCCACAGTGGGAAAAAACATCACAAAACGTCACGGGATGGCAACATGATGCAATGAGTTTATTAGATGATCTTAGAGTCTGATCTCTATTGACCTAACATATTCTCAATAGTTGAGAATATGATTTGCTTTGATATATATATATATATATATATATATATATATATATATATATACACACACTTAGCATCTTTGCAAGCTATGCATTCTGGCATAACATAACATGTAAACCCAGCCCAACTGTAATTTTGATTGGTGAACCCATTATTACCAAAATGATAATTTGGCATCCATAACCACAGCCATATAATTGTATTGAGGGTAGAATGGAGAGAGAAAAACGTTTTAGGCCTCCATAAATTCTTTGAAGAAAAGTTGGAATAAAATATGCTAATCACAAGACTTAAGAGCACCCATTTTTGACAGATAAACAAAGAATTAGCTGGAATTATTAAGTCTTCAATCATTTCTGATAACACAAAGAAATCTGAACTTCAGTTGAAGTTGCAATGTACCTGTAGGAAGGATGAAAAACCTTTTCCGTAAGAAGTCCTAAAGGAGACTCTGATCAGATAAGAGTGAGCGAGAGCTATATTTTTAATCTTTGTGGTTTAAGAGTGGATGTTTTGTTTGTGTTTTGTTTTTCAATTAGCGCATACGTATCCATTGCCATTTCATATTTCCTGTGGTTTTTAGCAGACTGGTATCTCTTGTGTAATATGCGTTGTGATTCACTGCCCAGCATTTTACTCACTTTTAGGTTTGCAAACCATTGATTATACTGAATTGTGGGCTCTGCATTTTTGTTATGTATCACAAGTTATCATTTAATATATTAGTCAATGTGGAAATTTCGGGTCCAGAGATTATGACATAGTCTGTAACTGATCCACTAAAACATTATATTTGTGATAAGTGGAAGTTCTTGTCATTCTGGAATGGATCTTTTTATATGTACCCATATTTTTTGTAGCTTTTAATATTTAATACATTCTACAATTTTCCGCATTTTTCATATTCTGTGTGCAGAATCAGTCATGCTTTAAAAATGTTTTTTGGAGTTTGCATATGTGCTATACTGTGCCACTTCACCTGGTTCTTTGTCCATAATGGCTCTTTGAAACCAGGGAGTAGGTTTCCACAAAAAGCCCCAGGACATTTTGGTGGCTGAAGTAGAAAATTCAGAGTTAACTTAATACTATTAGGAAAAACTACGTAAATGTGACATTTCTGAAAAGTAGCAGTTGACTGATAAGATACTATAGATGTCTTTTTAGTAAGTGTGTTAAAAATAAGTACTTTTTTAGTGGGAAAAATCAACCAAGATTTGACAGTTTCAACCAATTTCATTAAAAAAATAATTTGGGGGTTCTGAAGATACTATTTGGGAGAGACAAACGTGTTAGGCTGAGAACTCTGACTTAGATCAAGGATTCTTACAGACTCTGTTGAGAAACAGAATAAAAGGAAATAATAGTTGGTATCCTGTTGTTTGTATTACAAAATCTAATGTCTTTCACCCTCTGTAAGACACAGAGATCCCCGCATATCTTAATGTTTAGTGGAATATACATTTTCATAATGTTGAAAAATAATGCAACAGAAGCTTCTGCATTTCTATTAAAAATGGCATCACTTGGCAGGAAATGGTGATAATGTTCCACTTGGCTGATGTAATAAATAATACATGTAATAAACATGTCTACGTAAGCAGGAATTGACACTAGGCATGCATTTAATAGTCAATAATTACAGTGACAGGTTGATAGAGAAATTATCTGACAAACTCCCCCCAACTTAGGAATCTGCAAAACCCAAAATTCTGTTTCAACCCACTAGGAAGTCACCAGAATGGGAAATGTGATTTTAACATATCATATTAGGCTATAATCCTATATCACTTATCTGGAATAAATCTTATCATATTTGGCATACATTTAATGAGGATAAAATATACATAGCAAGGTTTGCAATATCCCGCCCCCATGAATAAAATGAATGATTTCCTTGAGTCATAACTCATAAGCCACAACTCATTCAGAATATAGCTTCATAAATAGTTACGAGTGGATCTCTGTATGCACACATGACACTCTGCTTTGCAAGCTATACTCGTTACCAATCAATTTCTGGATACAATTCAATATTACCTGCAGAACACCTTCATGGCTTGGAGACTAGTTATGTATGGTACCACTTTTCCACAATTATCTTGCCTGTCCTGTTAGGGACTTGATGATTGTGCTCCATGGCCTGTCAACTGAACAGTGTCATTGAGGTATGCCATTTCTGCTATCATTCCTGCCCCCTGGAATACCGTTCTCCACTGTGAGAATATTTTTCATTCTAACTTTGCTATTCTGTACAAAATCATTTAAAGCTTGCCTTTTCCAAAAGCCTGAAGGAAGGGTGATCCTATTTGATAAATGCATCACCAATTAAATAGTGTCTAATTATTGGATGATGTACGGTTTGTCAATTTCTCCAATTCACTCCTTTTTTTCCATTTTATTATGATGTTTATAACTGTATGCTGCCTTGAATGTCTTGATATGGGAGGTATAGAAATTTAATAAGTTATTTAGTAGTAGTACTGACATTGGTCTTGGAAAAGAATACAGTTGAGTGAGTTCACATAATAAAATACAGATTGGATTTGCACTACAGACTAAGCAGTAAGCTACAATATTACTTAGTGGAGCACCCAAGCAGTGGTAACTATTGCTATTGTACAAAGAAAAGTACACAGAGCTGGACAATTGCTCTTTTTCTATGGACATAAACACTTAGTGCTTTCTTCCCTTTCTCTGCTTTCTGTCCTCAGCAACTCTTGGCAGTCCTTACAATACAACTATAATTTATGGTTTCTGAGAGCTTTGGCTTCTAGCTATTTACAGTCATTATGTGCTAAATACCAAGGAGGCTGAAATGTTAATAAAAAGCTAATTGTCCTTCACTAATCTAATGGAACAACAAAATGTTGGACATGTAAACTTTTCCGCAGGAAGCCTGTAAAAATTTAGAATTCCAAGAGTAATGTGGCAAAGCTTATGGGGAGTTGTGTGTGTTTATGGCCCACTTCAGTCAAAAACAGAAGATTAAAAAAAAAATAGAATATAAACATGACTGCTTATAACTTTGGGGCACAGGCTGGGGGATTAGCGGAGCTGACCATTAATACGGGGGAAGATTATTCAATGCCCCGGTTTAAAATACCTAACAGAAATGTTAAGAATTAATGATTTAGATGTTTTCACTCACAATAGTATATGCCTTTGTTTAAATGCAGCACAGCATTGCTTCTATGGTTCAAAGAATGGCATTCCAACCCATTATTACTTTTGAGTAATGAACACTTCAGTTTCCTAAAAATGTACTTCCTTTTTCAAAAGTGTACTTCTTCAGACTCACTGATGTTTAGGAAAAAAATGTTTTTTGTTGGCTGGCTTTATTTTATGCGTGCTTCCTTTTTCACCATGCTCTGAGTTGCTTACAACCATGACTTTATCACTATGAAGTGTCATGGGAGGATGCCAATCCTCACCCCACCCCAGGCAACATCTCTACTAAGTCTCCCTATTTCCTGATCTCAACAAGCCTAACAGGTGGAATTCAATCTAGTTGTCTTCCTTTGGGAAATGAAAGTTGTGAATCTGTGAGATTGGATTGGATGCTAAAAGCACAATGAAACACCTTTTGTCCATGTCTTAACTATACTAAGTTTATTACGATCCACGAAGCTTTCTGAGAGTTTTAATTCAATATGAATCACTTTGATGTTGCTTTTCCTTGTGACTTTGTAGAATCAAAGCTTAATTCAACCAGGGATTTAGTGTGTAAAATCTAGACCACAAAGTCGCTTAACAGTCTTTAACTTTGTTCAGATTTCATACTGAAAGACAATCTGCCTGTAGTTTCCTATATTTGCAAGTATGAATTGGCTGAGATTTAGAGAGAAGGTGTGAATGTATCCTGTATGCCAGAATACAGATTAATAATCTTCATCCACATGGGGATGTGATCCTTTTTCATGTACACAGGGGCCCTTGTCCCTCTCTCTATCGGATACTACAAATATTTTATATATATTATTTTTAAAAAAGAGAAAAGTCCAGGGGGGGAAATGGATTTCTATCTGCCTATGGCATGTAATTTATTTATTTATTAAATTTGTATGCCGCCCAACTTGCCAAAGATGATTCTACTAAACTTTTATTTCTTAATTTAAAAAAATCTTTATTTTTTTCCCCCAGCACTTATGCCGCTGCTTCTTGCTGGGAGATCCTTGTGAGGTTCAGCAGCCAGAATGTGTAACCATGGCAAATGTTGCTTGAGGTACACCACAAGGCTGTTCTTCATTGTATCAGTTTAATGGTTTAATGGTTAAAGTAGCAGAGTAGAAACCAGGAAACTGTGTTTTAGTCATGTCATAGGTATGCAACCAGCTGGGTGGACTTGGGCTAGTCACTCATTCTCTTTGCCATAGAAACATGAAACAATAGCAAACCATTCTGAAAACCTTGCCAAGATAACTGCATGGACTAGTCCAGACAACCCCCAGGAATAAAAACTGGTGTGAATAGCACACAATGTGTACATACACACAAAGTTGAATACATAGCCAGAGACTTACCATATATACTTGTGTATAAGCCGAGTTTTTCAGCCCGTTTTTCAAGCTGAAAAACGCCCCCTAGGCTTATACGCGGGTCACGAAAAAAATGACTTTTTCCCTGCAAGCTAGGAAACAGCGGGAGAACGGGGTTTGCTTACCCCGCCCACTTCCAATCTATTGGGACTGCCTCCTGAGTTCCAGCTGATGGCTAGAGGAAAAAAAAACTTTAAATTCTTGCAGCAGGGCTTCAAAGCCCCCCCCTACAGCTGATCAGGGTTAAAAGAAAACAAATGAGAAGATCGGTGCCGGCTGCAAAAAGGTGCCTGCTGCAAAGAGCACTTTTTTTTTCCTCCTTATGCTGAAACCAAAAGCGAAAGTAAAACAGCTTGTTGGCTTTGCTGTTTGCTAAGGCACATTTCTTTTCTTTTTCCTCATCAAAAAAGGTTGGTGCAAACAATGGGAAATTTATGGCAAATGGCAAAAGAGGGGAGTTCAAGATTTTAAAACACAAAAGAAAAAAAAAGCTCTATTTAAATAGGGAATTGTAATAATTGAGATATTATTAATTGTATATTGTGTTGAAAGCAGAAATGGTTAAGTTGTGGTTTGGAAGAATATTGGGGGAAATTATTTGGTTTATTATTATTGGTAAATATAATTAATTGATTTTTAAGAAATTGGATTGCATGGAAATAATTGGAATATTCATGTTCATATTGATTAATATACAAAAAAGATAGTTATATAACTAATTGATTTATATTAAAATGTTGAATTTGTATTAAACAACTGTAATATTACATAATTAAGCAATGTGAGGATTGATATAAAAATAGATGACAATGGGAAGGGGTATAATATAGAACAGAAGTGAAAAATTGAATTTGATTAAGATTAGAGATGAGGATGAAGGGTAATATTGGTTTTTTAAAAAATAGATGAGGAATAAATATGGCAAAAAGGAAATATAGAAATTGTAAATTTAAGTGAAATGACTAAACACTGTTTAAATTTGTGAACCGGCCAAATATTCTGTTCAAAGAAAATACATTGTATGTTTGTATGTATGTTTCTAATTATTGCTATTTATTCATATTTGTTCTCTTTTATTCTTTAAAGTTTAACAATTCATTCTTTATCTTAATATCTTTATATGTGTTTGGGGTTGGTTTTCTTCCCTTTCATCTTTTTTATTGTATAGCAATCTTTCTCCTCAACCTACCACCTCTTTTCTTTCCTTCTTACTTTCTCTTCCCCCCTTCTTCTCCTCCCTACTTCCTCTTCCTTTCTTCTTCTCCTCCTCTCTTCCTCCCTCTCCTTTTATGCACATGGACTCCTTTTATGCACATGGACTCCTTTTATGCACATGGACTACTCAGAGGGCTGAAAAAGTTATTTTTGACTGGTCCTCGCACTTGTGACCAGTCCTTGAACTTACGACTGTCCTCACATTTTACGTTTTGGCCCTATCTTGTCACCATGGTGAAGAGAAGCAGTTGTGAAATGAGTGACACCGTTTTTAAGAATGCTACAATGGGCATAAATGATGACCAGTCATAAGTGCGAAGACCGGTCAAAAGTGCGAGGACCTGTCAGAAATCACTTTTTTCAGCCCTTTGAGTAGTCCTTTTGTGCACATGGACTACTCAGAGGGCTGAAAAAGTTATTTTTGACTGGTCCTCACACTTGTGACCAGTCCTCGCACTTATGACTGGTCCTCACACTTATGACCATCCTCACATTTATGCCCGTGCAGCATTCTTAAAACCATGTCACTCATTTCACAACTGCTTCTCTTCACCATGGTGACAAGATAGGGCAAAAACGTAAAATGTGAGGACAGTCGTAAGTTTGAGGACTGGTCACAAGTGCGAGGACCAGTCAAAAATTACTTTTTCAGCCCTCTGAGTAGTCCATGTGCACAAAAGGACTACCCAGAGGGCTGAAAAAAGTGATTTCTGACAGGTCCCCGCATTTTTGACCAGTCTTTTTTTATTTTGAAATTTACCAGTAGCTGCTGCATTTTCCACCCCCGGCTTATACGCGAGTCAACAAGTTTTCCCAGTTTTGGGGGGTAAAATTAGGGGGGTTGGCTTATATGCGGGTCGGCTTATACACGAGTATATACAGTAAGCTATATGTGACTTGTAATATTTTGAACTTTCTATTATTTTAGGGGTTTTGGCCAGACAGCTTTTCATTTGTAGCAGCTGAGTGCCACAATATGGTCCATTTTGAGTATTGTATTTTCTGTTGCATTCTTTTCTGGTCTAACTGTAATTGTAATTGTAAAGTTCCGAATAGCCATGATCTGGTAACGTGGTTTGTTATTTTCTCCTTCACATTGCATGTCTGCATTTAACATTTAAATTAAATTGGTGCTTTCATTTTATCTTATTATTTTAATCGTAAAATTTGATTTTGTTTAATTCTTCTGAGATTGAATTGCCTCCCAAGAGACAAAAAGAGAAAGGAATCCCTTAGTCATCATGACTCTACTCCAGTGGTGGGTTTCAAATTTTTTTACTACCAGTTCTGTGGGTATGGCTTGGTAGGCATGGCTTGCGGTGGCAGGGGAAGGATACTGCAAAATCCCTATTTCCTCCTGATCAGCTGGGACTTGGGAGGCAGAGAATAGATGGGGGCGGGGCCAGTCAGAATTTTTACTACCGGTTCTCCAGAACTGGTCAGAACCTGCTGAAACCCACCTCTGCTCTGCTCTATATAGTGGCAGTATTGAAATTATTTCAACTTTTGCATTTTGATATTCTGGTTACCAGAAAAAGCAGCATAGGGGATGGCAGCCCTATCTATCTCTCTTGCACATTGTGGTTAGGGACTGTCTGGTGAGGGCTTCTGAGGCCAAGTGGTAGCAACAGGAACTACCAAGCCACTACAAAAATAGGAGATAGACCTAAGATATGAAAATTATAGAGCTTCTGAGAGATATGTGTGATGAAATGTTGACAGAGATTCAGAGATGGACTAAACATTTGTGTAAATTATTGGTTCTTGCTTATTGCGTGAACCTTGCTTACTACGACTTCTTTAGTAACTTATAGTTAATCAGATAATAGTTTAGTATAAAGTATTAATCAGCATTCCTGTCCTGCTCACTGATTTGATGAATTTTAAGATCTTTGCTCACTAGTATTCACCACCAGGGGAAAAAAAATCTATGACATTGTTCTTTCATATAGATGAATTTAATTCAAGTTTTCCCCTGGTGGTAAGTACCTTGCATTAGAAAGAGGCTTTGAATGTCTTCATCTCAATTAGCTCTCTCAAATCTTTTAACTCTTAATAACATCTTTATTATTTTTCTTAAAATTCTTAAGGAAAAGCATGTTCTGATGTTTTAAATGAATTGTAACAGATTTGTTCTCTCGTTTGTTTTAAAAAAACCAAATGTCATCTAATAGCCTCATATTTGTATAGCCTTCTTAGAACATATTTTATAAATCTTTCTTACTAGCAGTGTCAATCATACACTATAATTAGGTGCTCATTCAGTATATGATCATTCATCTTCCCTCAGCTAATTTGTATTTCATACGAAACATGCTTTTGCCATAGCAAGTTTTGTTAATCAAACAATAAAAGCAGAGCAGCTTTCAGACACTCTGTTTCAGCCTCCAACCTCTGGAAGAAGCATCTCATCCAGAAATAAGCACAGCATCGTTTCTCTTAGGGTTCTGGAAACACTCAATTCTGGCTTTGATTCCACCTAGGGTTGATGTTTCTTAACTGTCTTAGGCCTGCTTTGTTTTGTTGATCTTGTTGCTTACGAAATCATTTTAGGCTGGACTGTCCGCTGGGTTTAATGTTCTGAGGCATTTTAATGTGTTTTTCGAGTTTTTCTTTGCTGCCCAGAGTCCATTGGAGTTGAATGACTAATCAATTTAAATATGTAATAATAATATGGATGGTGGGCGCTTGAACAAGAAAGTTCTTTATTTAAGGAATAAAGAATAAAGTATCTTAAGGAAGATACGATGAGTCAACTGAAGGTTCTTAAGCAAAATATTCTCCTGAAGCAACTCATATAATCAACAAAGTTATAAGCTAGAGCCTCATGGTTTTAAAAAGAAAAAAAAATCAACATCTGGGTTTAAGTTAAAACATGTGCCTTAATTCCTTTTTTTCTTCTACAATACTTTTGTTCTTGGGAAAAATAGTGGTGACAGATTTAAAGTAGACTGGCATTTTCTAAAGTTTCATGCCTTCTCTTGGGTGTTTGAAGAAATTAAATCTGGTATATTTGAACGCTATTCCATAGGCAAACAGCTGAATGTTTACTTAAATTGCTGTATCCCTTTGTTGCTTCATAAATGTACTGCCAATTTCTGAGATTTTGATATCACCCCTTATTTAATCAACAACTTTGAGAATGGTTAACTTTGGCTGTAGAAGACTCCTATACAATTACATCAACCTCAGCCTCATGCTGAATGTCTTAGACAAAATGTCTTTACATGAAGATCTTTTTTTGACTATAGGTTAAAAAATAAACACAGCACATGCCCTAAAGCCTTGATGGTAAACCTATGGCATGCATGCCACAGCTGGCACACAGAGCCCTCTCTGTGGGCACGTGAGCCATTGCCCAGCTCAGCTCCTGTGCATGCACATGCATACCTCCCGCCAGCCAGCTAATTTTTGGGATGTGCAGGAGGCGGGGCGCATGTGGGAGATGCACGCTTGTGTGCGGGGGTTCGTGTGCACATGTGCAGGGGCAAGGGTTGCGCGTGCATATGTGGGGGGCATGGGGGAGCATGTTTAGTTTAGTTTAGTTTAGTTTAATTAAATTTTTATACCGCCCTTCTCCCGAGGGACTCAGGGCGGTCTGCAGCCAAGATAAAAACCAACAGTATAAAAGTTGAAAACAATTTAATATTATTAAATAGTTTTGGCCAATCATCTAAAATACAGTAACCCATTAAAATAATATTTAGGCCAGCCCTGCTTGATGGAATAGTTGTGTTTTAAGGGCACGGCGAAAGATACGGAGGTCAGAAATCCAATGAATCTCCAGGGACAGCTCATTCCAGAGGGCGGGTGCCCCCATAGAGAAGGCTCTCCCCCTGGGGGTCGCCAGTCAGCACTGTCTAATCGATGGCATCCTGAGGAGACCCTCTCTGTGGGAGCGTACTGGTCGGTGGGAGGCTATCGGAGGCAGAAGTCGGTCTTGTAAATATCCAGGTCCTATGCCATGGAGCGCTTTGAAGGTGGTAACCAACACCTTGAATTGCACCAGAAGACCACTGGGAGCCAGTGCAGCTTGCACAGGAACGGTGTTACATGGGAGCATCGAGTCACCCCCGGGTGGCTGCATTCTGGACCAGCTGGAGCCTCCGGGTGCTCTTCAAGGGGAGCCTCATGTAGAGAGCATTACAGTAGTCCAGACGGGAAGTGATGAGGGCGTGAGTGACTGTGCACAAGGTGTCCCGGTCCAGAAAGGGATGCAATTGGTGGATCAGGCAAACCTGATAAAAAGCCCCCCTGGCCACAGCCATCAAATGGTCTTCTAAATACAGCTGTGAGTCCAGGAGGACACCCAAGTTGCGAGCCCTCTCTGAGGGGGCCCAGGTCTCACCCCCTATAGTCAGTGATGGAACCAACTGACTATGACGGGATGCTGGAAACCACAGCCACTCGGTCTTGGAGGGGTTGAACCTGAGCTTGTTTCTCCCCATCCAGATCCGTACGGCCTCCAGGCACCGGGTCATCACTTCAAGGGCATCATTGGGGTGGCCCGGGGTGGAAATGTACAGCTGAGTGTCATGAGCGTACTGATGGAAATCCACCCTGAAGCCACAGATAATCTCACCCAGCAACTTCACATAAATGTTGAACAGGAGGGGCAAGAGGACCGACCCCTGCAGCACCCCACAAACTAGGCGCCTCGGAGTCGACCTCTGCCCCCTCTGTCAACACAGACTGTGTATGGTCAGAAAGGAAGGAGAACCACCGTAACACAGTGCCCCCCACCCCTAACCCCTCCAACTGACGCAAAATGATACCATGGTCGATGGTATCAAAAGCCGCTGAGAGATCTAATAGGACCAGGACAGAGGAACAACCCCTGTTCCGAGCCCTCCAGAGATCATCAACCAACGCGACCAATGCCGTTTCCATGCTGTACCCAGGCCTGAAGCCCAACTGGAATGGATCTAGATAGTCTGCTTCATCCAGGTACTGGGGAAGCTGTCGCGCCACCACACTCTCAACAACCTTCACCGCAAAGCGAAGGTTGGAGACTGGACGATAGTTTGATAGAACAGCCAGGTCCAGAGAAGGCTTCTTCAGGAAGCGCCTCACCACCGCCTCTTTCAAGGCAGCAGGAAAGAAACCCTCACTCAAAGAAGTATTGACAATCCCCTGGAGCAGCCTCGTGTAACCTCCCGAGAAGCCAGCACCAACCAGGAGGGGCACGGGTCCAATAAACATGTGGCCACATTCAATCTACCCAGAACCCTGTCCACGTCCTCGGAAGTCACAAGGTCAAATTCCTCCCAGCTAACATACTCAAGACCCATGGGGGGTGTGGCACCCCCCCCAGTCCATTTTTGGGTCCAGGAGTATTCAGGGAGGCCTACTAGGCCCAAAATGGAGGGGTGGGGGCGGGTTCACGACAGGGGTGGGATTCAGCCAGTTCAGACCGGTTTGGGTGAACCAGATGCTAATTTTACATCTGGTTCACCGAACTGGTAGTTGCAACGACTGGCTGATTCCACCCACCTCGCCCCTCCCAGGAGTCTTCACACAGCTCATTTTGGATGCCAGGTAAGTGCAGGGCTTGCATGGAGGCTCTGGGAGGGTGAAAAAGGAGCCTCCCAGAAGTTCTGGAAGTCCAGAAATGGGCCTGTTTCTGGCCTCCGGAGCATCTCTGGAGCCCAGGAGAGGCCGTTTTCGCCTCCGGGAGACTCGAGGAAAGCCTCTGGAGGCTGGGGTGTGTGTGAAAAACTGGCCTCCCGGAAGTCCTTGAGGAAAGCCTGGGGAAGGCAAAAATGCTCCCCCATGCCATGGTGCAGGAGGCCGGGTAGGCCATGGCCACACTCACCCAGCAACCGAGTAGAGAACCAGTTGCTAAAATTTTTGAATCCCACCCCTCGCATGCACATGCATGGGAGGTGTGGGAGCATGGGGGAGGGGGTGTCACATGCACAGGGTGGGTCATGCATGCACATGCGAGGAGGGTACACATTGCATTATGGGTGCAGCGCGCATTTTTGGCACACAAAGAGAAAAAGGTTAGTCATCACTGCCCTAAAGTCAAATTGTATGCCTAACATAATATTTCACTATACCAGCTTGATCCTGGGCCAAGTGAAGGCCTTAAACTTTGGCCAGATTCTGTGGCCAGAATATTTTCTTGGGGAAAGGTGCTTTACAATATACAATTGCCATGTTTGTGGTTGGCAGCATACTTGGTACAGTTAAACAAGGTAGCAGCAATAAGAAAATGTACAATGATTAACTTAAAAAGTAAAATACCAACAATGAGACTTGACACTACATCTTTGAAATATTTTTAACTGGCAATGTTTCAAAATATGTCAAAGAAGTATTTATGAGAGCAATAAAAGGCAACCACTTAGTTCATCAGAACAGAACTGCCAGCAAGCCAGAACTTGTTCAACAGCAGTCTTTCTTTTTTAGACTTGATCATCATCCTTTAAAATATAGTTAAGGACTTTTTTTTTAAAAAAAACCCAATCAACATGAACCAAATATTAAAACTACCACTTGAGGGAGCCAGATGTTGAACTTCGAGTTTCCTGAAATGAAATTACTTCCCCCAAATCAATTTGCATTAGGTTATAAATGCTGACTTTTAACTTTTTTGCTATCTTGCCTTGGAAAGTAGAAACCTTTTCATTAAGAAAATATCCTGTCTCATTTATGATTTATTATCACCGTACAAGTACAGGCTGATACTTAATTAAAGATTCCATGTTCCAATCTGTGCTATGATAATAGCTACCAATAGTGATCAAGAATTTTTTTTAAAAAAGGAGAGACTTCACTATAAAATGGAAAACATTTACTTGGAATATACTCATGTTTTCCAAAGTATGTTTGTGGTGTTGTGTGTGTATGTATACACAGATGCACCCATCTTGCTTACAGAACTGAACAGAGAAAGATAAAATATGCCCAAACACACACACATCTTGCAAACTGGTTAAAAGCTTGAGATAATTTTAAATTCTTATTTTCGTGTATATTTAATTCTGGGTTTCTGTCCAAGCATAATAGCCTACTCCAGTGGTGGGTTTCAAAATTTTTTACTACCGGTTCTCTGGGTGTGGCTTGGTGAGTGTGACATGGCTTTGTGGGCATGGCTTGGTAGGCGTGGCAGGGGAAGGATACTGTAAAATCTCCATTCCCTCCCCAATCCAGGGGAAGGATACTGTAAAATCTCAATTCCCTCTCCAATCCAGGGGAAGGTTACTGCAAAATCCCATTGTCTCCCAATCAACTGGGATTTGGGAGGCAGAGAATAGATGGGGGCGGGGCCAGTCAGAATTTTTTCTACCGGTTCTCCGAACTACTCAAAATTTCCACTACCGGTTCTCCAGAACTGGTCAGAACCTGCTGAAACCCACCTCTGGCCTACTCCATCATAACCCTATGATTTTCTAAAACCATGGCATATTGAATAAGCCACAATTTCTGTGTGCACACAGACATTTTAAAAAAACCCTCTCCCTTCTCACCCCTATGGGTGGCCTGCATCTTCCTCAGTCTCGGATCCACTTCCAGAAGCCTGGAAGTTTGAGAGTTCTGCACTGTATGTTAGCAATTCCTAACACTGCACTCTTCTGGACAGAAAGCTCTGGTGTCATTCCTGGAATCTGTTGGAGCCGCTCACCCAGCTTAGGAGCTACAGCCCTGAGTGCTCCTAATACCACTATTTGGCTTTTATTTTCCACATCTTTCTAGTTGCTCTTTCAGGCCCTAGTATTTCCCCAGCTTCTCCTTCTTCCTGATGTTGTCATTTGTCACATCTATCATCAACATTATCTTTTGGTCCATGTGTACTATCACAATATCTGGGTGATTGGCCGGTGTCTGCCTGTTATCCTCCATCACCTTGTGTAGAATCATCCATCTGGACTTGGGAGAGTCTAGCCCATACACTGTTGTGTATGTTGTGCCATTCAGTACATGCTCTTCCTGCATCTTACCATTATGCCATTATGCATTGTGAGTTGTCCTGAATCTTCGGAGAGGGGCGGCATACAAATTTAAATAAATAAATAAATAAATAAATAAATAAATGTGTTGATCTGTCTCTGAGGCCTCTCTGAATAGTTTCCACCTCAGTTCCTTTCTGATGTGTTAAACCCTTTTATATGTCATGCATACATACATTAAATACATACACACACTGTACAGTGGGAATTACAGTATGTAAACCTGACATAGTCCCAGTAATTTAATATAAAGTTTGAATCCAGTTAATACATCAGTTCCAAAAATGTGGAGGACATATTTTTTGTGCAAATGAGCACTTGATTACTTCACTGATGCTCAAACAGTTTAGCCTTGATTGAGTCTTTCACGTCATGTTGGAAAGGATTGCTTCTGGAACATCTCAGAGGGTATCCCACATATATACTAAAAGTTATCAGAGCATAGACAACTGCATTTATGTTCTACATGTACAAATAGACAAAGAATGGATAGTATGGAATCAACATCAGTTAGAAAAAAGAGAATTCCTTTAATGTTCTAATAGAGATGGTGGGTCTAAGAGCATTTGCAAGCTATAAACTTATTTTTTCAGTGACTGGGCATCATATCCTTTTCACTTTTTTTTTTTTAAAATTTGATTTATATGCCGCCCTTCTCCGGAGACTCAGGGCGGCTTACAATGCGTTAAGCAATAGCCTTCATACTTTTCTATATTTATACAAAGTCAGCTTATTACCCCCACAAACTGGGTCCTCATTTAACCTACCTTAGAAAGGATGGAAGGCTGAGTCAACCTTGAGCCTGGTGAGATTCGAACTTACAGTAATTGCAGACAGCTGGTTTTTAATCACTATGCTTTTAGTCTGCTGAGCTAAACCAGGCTCCTGTACCAGTAACAGAAACCATTTACTAACAGTTTCATCTGAAGTGAGCTTTAACTTGTAGGTTTTCAGAATATCTAGTATCATGGAAAATAATACCATGTTTTCCCAAAAATAAGACCCTGTCTTATATTTTTGAACCCCAAAATAAGTGCTTGGCCTTATTTTTGGGGAGGTCTTATTATTTTGGGGTGCATGGAGCAAGATGGACTCCTCTTGCCATCTTACCTGATTTCCAGCTCTGCATTTAAATATTTTTGGGGAAGGCTTATTTTTTTGGGAGGCTTATTTTAGCGCATGCGCTCAAAAGCCTGATTGGACTTATTATCAGGGTATGCCTTATTTTCAGGGTAGTATAGCAAGACACCACCTGATTTTGAATATATTGAACAATTTAGGGATCAGGAAGAAAACCTGAGAGACCTGAAGTAGAAGATACAATATTTGTATCATTATATCTCAATGTTTGTATGATTCTTCTGAAATAGCTATCTGAGGACTTCCAGGGAGGAAATGGCAAACTGAAATAAGCCCTTCTAAGAGTGAAGCCAATGGCCACAGCAGAATGAAGAGCCAGTGAGTGGACTGGCTCTTTAGGATATCTCTCTGGACAAGGATAGGACTTGTGATCACCCACAAATGATCCAGACAGTTGCTCCTTGTAAGAAGACTGTAAAGCAGCAGTCTCCAGCAAGCTTAGAGCTCTTGGGGATGAAGGAACATAATCTTTGCATCTTTTTTTAAACTGCAGTCAGCGCCTTTATGGACATTAGGTTCTTATATTTCTGTTCTAATCAGTTTTGGAAATTGTTAATTGCTTTATAGCCATTAGGAACTTTTAGAATAACAAGTTCTATAACACAGGAGCCTGAGTGGCGTAGGAGGCTAATGCCTCCTACTAAGGCAGCATTTAACATCCAGCTGCCTGCAATTACTGCGAGTTCAATTTTCACCAGGCTCAAGGTTGACTCAGCCTTCCATCCTTTCTAAGGTGGGTAAAATGAGGACCCGGTTTGTGGGGCAATAAGCTGACTTTGTATAAAATATACAAAAGTATGAAGGCTATTGCTTAATGCATTGTAAGCCAATCTGAGTCTCCGGAGAAGGGCAGCATATAAATAAAATAAAATAAAATAAAAAACACTGGGTGAGTTTCCTTCAATCCATAGTGAAAGAAAATTTAAATGCAAGTTTAAATTTAAAATGCAAGTTTTTAAAAGAATAAAGAGCAAAATGGTGATTTAGAATGTTGTTTTTGGAAACTTAAAACGAGCTAAGGGGTCCAGCTGGATTTGAAGTAAGATTTTGAAATTATAATAAACCTTATTTGGAAAACTGCTTTTGTCTTGAATTCCTAAAAAAGAAAGAAAGAATGGGACTTGGAAGGTTGGAGATTAGTGGGAAACAGAAGGAACTAAACAATACAATTAAAGAAGAACATTATATTTGACTTAATAGAAGCAAAACACTTTAGCACTCAACCTATTGAGAGATACTTATGAGTGATGATCTAGAATGTTGATTTTAACCATTATAGGGTATATTTAAAATATGTTATGGAAGAGTAACAAGTTTTACTGGACAAGACTGAGAGTGAAAATGGATTTAAAAATCTCAGACTACAAGAATGATGCTCTGGAGCTTCATATGACTCTTTCATCCCTCTGCTACGGCTCCCTGTTGCTGGTCAACTCCACAATTGATAGGGCTTTTGGTTAGGACAGGTATAGGAAAAAGGATGCCGTGCTAGGAGGAGACTCTATGGTGGGGGAACCAGACTTCCGGTTAGCAGAAGAAAAAGGACGCTGGACTAGGAGACTATGATGGGGGAACCAGACTTCCGGTCAGCTGCAGAATTGAACAGGGGCTTCCAGTTACGACCTTTGTGGCTCTTTGAGTGTTTAAGGTTGCCGATCCCTGCCATGGACCATAGCAGACCAGGGCCCCTATCTCTACTATCTCACAGAGTTAGAAGTCTAGGTATATAGGATAAAGAGTTACATATAACAAATGAAAAATGTTTGTTAACAGCTCCTCATGGGAGAGGCCAAAATCAGTCAATCAATTTTTATTACAGTCATAGACCATTGCATTAGGCCAAAATCACAGATAGTGTATTACAACAGGAACAGAGTAGGTGCAGGGTTTATGTTGATATGAACTCACAGTAACAGAGGCAAGATGCAGTATGACTTTGAGTATCCAGAATTTTAAAACGACTCTTTATCTCCCTTTTCAAATTTCATTCTGTTGTTTTGTTATTGTGGTGTCCCTTTCTTGCTCTTGGCAGAATAACTTAGCAAAGATCACTAAATGATCTTGCATTATATTTCTTCAATGTCATTCACTCTCCCAAAATAATGTTCTGTTGATAAAACATATTTAAATTTATCTTCAGTATAATGTCAATAGTTCCCCCCTAAAGTGTTTAATGCATGATTTTAATGATCTCATTCTCCAGTTTTTGCTAGACCATTGGCAAAATGTTAAGAAAGTAAGTCCTTCTGAACATGAGAATTGCCTTCTAGTTAATTCTGTTGGAAAATATTTTCTGCAAAAGCTACATTCTATGTTTGCATTTTCTTTTTGCAGTTTCCAAGCAGTGCTTATGTAAGACGTATTTATTGTTCTTGCATACCATTGTATGTAGTATATTCCAGAGAAAGAGATCTTGAATTTTGATTAGTCAAGAAAAGCTGACAAGACATTAAAATAAATATTTTGGCAGGTGTAGAAGTAATAGCAATCAAACTGTTCCTCTATGATAGCTTTGGGGTGTTCAGGTGTTGTTGGACTTCATAATTTAAGCACTGAAAATTGGAAAAAGAAAATTTCAATTATTGAATGTTCTTACAGGTTTTCCAATGCCAATCTATACTATATAGTTTAAGGCATTCCTGGACTGAAACAAATGGATGAAAAAAAGTGATATTTGTAAATGAGTTGTACAAACATTAAACAAAAGTTAAGAATGTAGCCAGGAAAAATAACGCTAGCCACCAATTACATAATGGCATTATTTATGTAAGCAAACAGTTAAGAAATTAATTCTTTAAAAGAAATTCTAAAACATTTATCCACCGTACAGAAATGAGATACCAAAGTAGAATCTCTGCCATAGACAAGCCTTTCGTATACTTGATATGATATATAAGATACAATCTATAGCAGCAACTTGCATATGCAATAACCTTTCAAGGAATTAAGTATATTACAAATGCTATGGATGTGTACCATTTAGTTAAGAAAACGAGAGTTACTCATTCACAAATTCCAAATATCTATGCTGAAGGGTTTTGGCGATCAATTGTTACTGTTCCTTAATTTAGTTAGTAACTTTTCTTCGTCCAGGCACTCACCACACCTCTCCTCTTTTTCCTCATAGTAAATCTTTGGACCTCTCAGGTGAATTTATGAGCAAACAAATTAACTAGCCACTTGGCTCAGGCAGAGAAGTCTGCCTTGAATTTTGTTTGGTTGTTACATCTCAAATGGCTTTTCCTGATCATTAATTGGAACAGCAAGACTTGTTCAAGGCATTTTGCTAACCAAAATACACATGGTGCCTTCTCCCTTATCAGATTATAATACAGAGAACAGAACATTCTATGTACACCGTTTTCCTCTCTTTGGAGGGTTGCTATTTAAAATAATTTGCCTGAGATGACTACTTCATTCTGCCTAATGCCACTCCCCTCCTCCTATTTTTCCTTCTCACCATTTCTACTTACCATTATCTCACAGAAAGCACGTAACAAGGACTAACATAGATCATTAACACTTCTTTTCAGTTCTCTGTATCCAAACTAATACACTTAAAGCTTCATAAAGCAGTCTATGACACACAGGAGCATACATACATGCACTCTTTTCTTCTATCCTCTCAGGATTAGCGCATCTTGACTGTTAATCTATATTTACAATTGTTTCTCTCTCAGGGATTTCAATCCTCTGACATTTAGATGAATCTGGGTGCAACCTGATCCAAGGAAATCTCAGAAGTCCCAGCAGAGACTAGATGTCCCAGGAATCCCGCGTTTTATAAAATGATAACTGCCCAGAGTTACCCTGAAGTAAAATGGGCAGCCTTTAAATTTTATAAATAAATAAATAACCAGCAATAGCAATATTAAAAACACAGCTGAAAACCACAACTCTTTTCCTTTATCATTCTGCACTATAGCTTATTATTTTTTTATAATTCAGCACTGTCTGCAGCCAACATCTATCTTTAATAGCAGAGATCTTCATTTTAAATTTTTTCAGTACTGTAAATCTGCCATCCCTCATATGGTGCTTACTATAAAGCAGTAAACTAGTTTTGGATTATGAGATATGTTACACACACACACAGAAGCACTGATATGTTTTATGATAACAGTCTGAGCAAAATTGCAACAGGTACTTTCATTTAAAAGGCCTACTCTCTCTCTCTCTCATTCTTCCACTTCCTCAGTTTCATTCTCCCTCTTTTTATATCATATATTATTCCATATTTAATTTGGGGAAAGATACACCTTTTAAAAAAGATATTTTTTCTGCATTCCTTGGAGGTCCAGCGAAGAATGCCAATGCCTATACCAGGGGTGTCAAACTCACGTCATCACATCAGTGACGTGACATATCGGGACTTTTTCCCCCTTCGCTAAACCGGGCGTGGGTGTGGCCACTATGTGATGTATTCAGCCTGCCGGCCAGGAATTTAATAGCCCTGGCCTATACCAAGACCTTATTTCCCAGGGGAAATATCTTTCTAATGACAGCTTTTATGGTTCATTAATAGGGAAAGGAAGTAGAATGGAGAAAAAAGGGTTTTTCCAACTTTCATTCAATACATGTCCCTTGAAGTTAAAAAGCAAAGAAACACTTAATTGGCTTTGGCCAAAAATCAATTGACCGACAAACTTTTCATAATGAAAATTAAGAATAGACTCAAGTTGTGAAGCCAAACTCGACATTGGAAGGATATTTGGCAGCTTAAAGCAGACTCTCAATTCACCTGTAGAGGTTGTGACCTGCCTGATAAAGTGGAAAGCCAAAACAGCTGGATTCTGCCAAGCTGTAAATGGAAGGTGGAGTGCATTTAGCTTGATCATTCACAAAAAAATAAATAAAAAAAATATTCTAATTTAACTAATGGAGCATGCGAAGGGAGAAGTAAAAAAAAAAATGTTTCCGGCCATTTAATTTTTTAAAAGACTTTTTTTAGGAAACAAAATATGTATGCTGTTATTCTTTAACTGTAATACAAGCCTCAGGAAAGCCAAACAGGATCATCTGAAAATTAATGGCCTGTGCTATAATTAATAAAGTGCTAAGGGGCTACTTAAAGTCATACAAGGTTACTTATATTATTTGTGAAATAAATATCCGGTGATAAAAATCTTTTAGCAACCTTTTCTTTAGAGAACATTGAGTTTTATTACTCTGCTCCCCATCAAAAGGTTTGATGAATGAAAATAGGGTCCCAGCCTACATGTTAAGTATACCTAATTAGCTGGGACATATCAGGAATTCGGAGAGCTGTCCTCTGGACAATTGCTAGATTCAGTTTGGCAAGTTGTACAAGTACATTGGCAGAGTTTCAGCCAGAATAATTTTTTTTCCCTCCCTAAAAAATATTTACAAAAAAGGAACTGAATAGTGTTCAGTTCACCACTGAACTAACACATTTGATCTTCTTGCTTACTAATAAGAGCAATTCAGTAATAGAAAATAGGGAAAGTTTATCAGGTATGCTAGATTATTGGAGCCATACCCACCAATAGTGTGTTGAGGCAGAATGGGGGGAGAGGGAGAGAGGAAGGAGGGAGGGAGGGAGGGAGGGAGGGAGGGAGAGAGAGAGAGAGAGAGAGAGAGAGAGAGAGAAGGGGGACCTCTGCCTTGTTCAAACTATCTAGTTATTCTTTCTTCAATGGTTTAGCATAATGACATGGTAGCTGCTGAAGTTCTAACAAAAATACAATTCAGTAATAGAAAATAGGGAAGGTTTATCAGGTATTCCAGATATTTGGAGACATACCCACCAATAGCATCTTGAGGCAGAACAGGGGTACACACACACACACACACACACACACAATACCAAGAGAAAGTTGATATTTCATTTCAGAAGAAGAGAGAACTAAAACATTTTGTATTTTGCATGTTCACAATTCTCATGAGAGTAACGGTCATCTGGTCATGAATTCATAATTAAGCAGACATAAATTGTTAATTTAATTGTGATTACAAACAAAACATAGAGGGGAAAAAAAGACTTAGAATGATGATGAGAAATTAATGGCAAGCTAAATCATTATTAGATTTCTTTGAACCAGAGTCTGGTTATCACTATGCAACCTTCTGTAAAGGTTTAAACGTCTCTTCCCAACGACCTATGTTTAATGAGAGCCTGAATGTTTATAATCTCATGTAAGCAATTTCTGGGTGTGCAAGGCAATTTAAGGAAAAGAGGAAAGATTTAGGTCTAGAAAGATGGGATTGTTCAGGATGGGGGAATAGTATTAGAAGGGCATTACAAATAAATAAATAAATACCTGAACTAACTTCAAAATTGAAAGTAATTTCAGACTATTTTTAAGTAATTCACAGTTTGCAGCAAAGCATGGCCTGTGCTTATCTTCATTGGTCTTCCGTGCAGGTTTTCCCTCTGGAATAATAGAGCCTTCTAAACAAATACATATTCATCATTCTAAGTGTTATTTCTTCAATCTACTTTACTGTACCTTTTCCACACTTCTCTAAAAATGAAAACCCAAATGAACTATGGGTGTTTTGATCCTCAGTGACATTACATGACAATAGTACATCAAGTGTATCACCACTGCTATTTTATTTCATCTCATAGCTTTCTGTCAATGGCTGGCTGGGTTTCCCAACCAAAATAACTTGCACTTACAATTGTTGTTGCAGCATCTCACAGTCATTGCAACCTTCCCAGCCAAAGAAAGAAAGAAAGAAAGAAAGAAAGAAAGAAAGAAAGAAAGAAAGA
>WNWU01000050.1:2200293-2223008 GCA_012654045.1 Ptyas mucosa
TAAACTGCCTGGACTTCCTGATTTTTATGTATTTGACGGGCAGTTTATGATGCATACTTTAGTTTTTCCAAGTCAGTGAATTTGTTACTTTAATAGAATAAACCAATATTTAATCCAAAATGAAGGTCATATATTCAATTGAAGGCAGTTCAGAAAAGAGCCTTTATCTATATTTTGCCTTTCAGATACATGTTATTTAGCTAAATCTGTTCCTTTTGAAAGAAGTGAGTCAGAGCAGGAATCAGCTGATGGTTGTGGTTGCTTAATCCTTTTCCTACTCACCACTTTATTTCCACAACTGATTGCATAATATACAAATATGACTACAATGGGCATATGTGAGTGCAACTAGTGCAGTGGTCCTTTGCTTCATTGGGCACGGGAGGAAGTGTGTGCACTACCCATTTTATGCTCTTTCTGAGAGTGGCAAAGGTCTCTTTGTGTTACTTTGTCAATCAGAATTGCTTAAGGCCCTGTAATGCATGATGGAACCTGGTCTAGTTCTGACACTGAGAGATGGCTTTGGGCCAGTTGTGCTGCTACTATAATGGGGAAAATCCCCAGTTTGTTGCGTAGACCAGCATTAAGACTTCTATGTTGTCTTGAGCAATTAAATCCCATGCAAATATGTAATATGTTAAAAAGCAAATGAGATCCTGGACTCAGAAATCATACATCATGAAAGAGATCATGAATGACTCTTAATTCAGTGTATCATTCATTCATTCATTCATTCATTCATTCATTCATTCATTCATTCACTCACTCACTCACTCACTCACTCACAAACATTTATAGAGGAACCCATCTTTCAGCAACTCTGGGTTTCTCTCAAGCAAAAATTAAGACATTAAATCACTTTAGAAACTAGAAAACACAAACAATAAAACATAAAGCATTAAAATCCCAAAGGTGCTTTTTCAAGAGGCAACTGGACTTTCTGGTTTTTATTTAATGATGTTTCACGTCTCATCAAAGAAGTTTCTTCAGCTCTGACTGGATGATGGGGAATGGAAGGATATATACTCTTTGTAGACAGCTAGTCCTTTGCATTCTTTTAGCGAGTTGTTAAGGTCACCTGGAGGTTTATCAGTGTCAGCAGGGTCACCTGAGTGGTGCAAATGGGTGTGGAGCCTTCTTAGAACTGTTTAAAGGACTGTGTTGTAGATTGGAGATAGAGGATGTCACATCCCTCCCCCTCCCTTTTGAGAGAGGGCTGTTCAATTTTGACATAGATGGCTTCTTTGACCCCTCTTTCAAACCAGCGGTCCTCTCTGTCCAAAATGAGGACGTCGCTGTCTTCAAAAGAGTGGCCTGTGTCTTTTAAATGCAGGTAGACTGCTGAATCTAGACCTGATGTGTTTGTTCTCCTATCTTGTGCCATGTGCTTATGAAGTGGTTGCAGATCTGCACATGGCTCACTGCATTGTACCGCATATGCCACATTGCTCAGTTTATGTCTGGGTGTTTTCTCTTTGGGCTGGACAAGTTTCTGCCTTAATGTATTCTTGGGTTTGAAGTGTGCATGTATGTTACATTGGCTGAATATTGCTTTAATAAAGCATTAAAGTAACAAAAACCTGATGCCAGTCTATGTTAACATCATCATCTCATCCTCTCCCAATGCTTGGGGGAAAAGAGCCTTGGATAGTACAGTGGTCTAAAGCCCTGTTATTAACATCAGCTGCCTGCAATTATTGCAGGTTCGAATCTCACAAGGCTCAAGGTTGACTCAGCCTTCCATCCTTTCTAAGGTAGGTAAATTGAGGACCCAGTTTGTGGGGGCAATAAGCTGACTTTGTATAAAATATACAAAAGTATGAAGGCTATTGCTTAGCGCATTGTAAGCCGCCCTGAGTCTCCGGAGAAGGGCGGCATATAAATCAAATTTTTAAAAAAACAAAAACCCAGGTCTTTAGAGCTTCATGGAAGGCTAAAAGGATGGAGGTCTGCTGAACTGCAGAGAACAAGGACTGACACAGAAAAGGCATGCTTCCTAGCTCCCATTAGATAACAATATTTGGGTGAAGGGACTAGGAGCATGTCCATTCTGTCACACCTGGAAGGATGGGCAGATGTCCTTAGGGAATAGTGGTCTTGCGGATATTGTTGGGAAGATTTATCAGACACCAAGACTAAGTCTTTTAAGTGGTGGTCCCTTCACTATGTAATTCCCTTCCTCAGGAATTATATCTGACTTGCTGAAATGTATGCATAAAGGTGGAAAGATTTGGCATTGCCTACAATGAAATGGTTGGTGAGGATGATGGACATTGTTGAAATGGCTGATTGACTTCTTTGATGTCTACATCAAATGATGTCTGCATTTATTGTTGAGCGGAAACCACATATAGGCGTATTGTGTAAAATATAAAAAAAGTGAACTTATGGTTTTGATGATTAAACAAAAGACTACAGAAAGAAGAGTCATGGTGTAAACTTAAGAGTAAAAGCTAAATTTATAATTGAGAGTTTAACTATTGTAAAAAAGACCAGTAGCTGCTTCTTTGTATTTTTTTCCTTTTCCTTTCCCCGCTTCCTTTCTTTCACATTTAGCCTTTCTTCTGATTTCTTTCTCTTTGTTTTCATTTTATATTTGTTTGTATTAGTTTTAACCTTTTTTTAAAAAAATGTTAATTTCTTTAATAAAAGGAAGTACATCTGACTTGCTCAACATCTGCTTTTAAATGGAAGACTTGGTTAAACGAATCTGCTTTTAAGGACAGCTATTAACTGAATAATTGCTGTGTAAAATATTTGACAGGTATGTAATGAAACAATTCTTTTCACAACATTGAGGAAACTGCATCCCCGATAAGAAAGTCGGGCAGTTTCAAGAGTTTGCCTGCTGTATATGGGCATACCTTTCCATGCAAAGGCAATACTCTTGTTGAACCTGCTGATGAACTGATTATCTTGCATCTACACACACATGAAGAGTTCAAGAAATGTAGTTGCCTTCAGAAGGGAAACTTTGTACATCCCTATAGACCAGTAGTGGGTTTCAAATCCCGTTGCTACCAGTTCGCTCGTGGGTGCGCACAACGCTTCTGCGCATGCGCAAAAGCGTTCAGGCAGGTGGGTGGAGCCGCCCACCGCCACCATTACCGGTTCGCCCAATCCGGGGTGAACCGGTAGCAATCCACCACTGCTATAGACCAAGTTGCTGTGATTTGTATTATTGTATTGTTTAAGATGATATTTTAGGATAATTTTTCACACTAATTCTGGTCAAACTAGAAATTTGGACTTTCAGTACAACCAATTATAATTTGGACAGTGTAAACTTTACCCCTGAAGGCTGGTAAGCAATTGGGGAGGCTCCTTTCTTGTCCCTATGTGGTTTATTCGCTCAAAGGAATCGAGCCGCTGACCTCAGTGGTATGCAGGCCCAGCGTCTTACCACATGAACCACTGCAGCCACGCCAACATAAATAAACCACAGATACTGATTAGGAAGCTGCAAATCAGCAAAAAAAAAAAAAGATATTGCCATTAACTGATTACAATGGTTTAGCTTTTGTAGAAATAGCAATGACAGGTGATTATTGTATGTTTATTTTTATTTATCAAATTTCTATCCCCCCCCCCCCAATCTCATCTAAGCGACTCACGTATTTTAAGTGTATTTTATATCAGGAATTTTAAAACGCTTTGAACCAGATTTTGAAAATTTGGAACCTTCTATCACTAGAGGTGAAGCTCTAGTGACAGAAATTGGCAGCATGTGAGTGAATGTTTTTCCTCTTAGTTTGTGAGAACTCTATCAAGTTCTTGTGGAACCTGAATTTCACAGAACAGTTTGAAAAACCCTCCTTTATTTTATTTATTAATCAAATTTATATAGCTGCCCATCTCACTATCAAGATGAACAATAAAGCTAAAAATAATTAATTACAATTATTATTATTAAAAAGCATTTATAACAAGTAAAACTTCAGCATTATTGCAACTGAATTGAAACTGTTACCATATGTACCCAAACTAGTAAAATTTTGAAACTAATTTTATGAATCCTTCCTGTGATTTATTCAAAATCCTATTAAAATATATGAAGTGTTAGAAACCTTTCCATGGGAATACTGTGGATTAGAGAAAAACATGATAAGAGGAGACCTTGAAGGCTGTTTACTAGAGGCAGCCAGAAAGAACTAGAGATTACAATTAAAGGAGAAGACTCATTAATATAGAACAGAGAGATAGTATTTTAATTCTGAAAGACGAAGTGACAGTAATTATGGAACCTGGGTGAATTCATTTCAGCTTCAATGCAAAAACTGTAGTGAAAGATTATACATTGCTGGCATTGGGCTGCTGTTAGACTGACATATAGATATCAACATTATTCTTTCAAATGGTGGGGAGAGTATAAAAAAAAGGTTTTTTTTTTCATTTGTGATGGTACTGTAATAAAATCATACTCTTTTGGCAAAAAAAGTCTTGGAGAGATAAGTATCATCAATAAACTGAAAAATAACGGAATGCTTTAGAGAGTTAGGCTTATCGCCTTTATTTTCAGGCAGCTTCCATGCTGCCACCATAATCTTAAAAAAGAAAAAAACCGAATAGCTATTTAATGTTAGCAGTCAAAACAATAATTGTGCAACACTTTTTTTGTATTTTCTATGATATTTTTCCTTCTTCATATGTATCTTGGATTTATGTTAATGTATATATCTGTTAATGCTTGAAATTAAAAAAAAAAGCCATTCCTGTTTTGGATATGGATTTTGAAAATGATAGGTTACAAAAGTGATATGGAGAAAAACATTAGAAAGGACTTACAAATGAAACTGGCTGATGCTTTAATAGCTACAAGGGACACACAGATAATAAGTCAGAAGACTTACTTATTCTGTGTGTGGATGTGTGAATTTCAACTCAGAAGAGTGACTGGACAACTTTGTTATTTTGTACCTACAAAAAAGATGTGTTATACTTATGAAAGCAGTCCTGAGAAAAGTTAAAGAGAGAATGATAGAACATAGAAGCATAGGGCTGAAGGAACTTTGGAGGTCCTAGTCCCATGATGGAGAGCCTATGGCACATGTGCACACGCGCCATTGCCAGCTGCTCTTCTGGTTTGCAGCACACGCATGCGTGTCGGCCAGCTGGTCTTCGTGCGCACCGGAGCGCCGGAAACTTGAAGACTAGCTGATGTTCAGGTTTCAGCACTCGGTGCCGAAAAGGTTTGCCATCACTGTCCTAGTCCAACTCCCTGCTCAAGGCAGGATATCGTATACCATTTCAGTCAAATGGTTGTCCAGTCTATTTTTGAAAACCTCCTGTGATAGAGCACCCACAACTCCTGGACACAAGCTACTGATTAATTGTTCTGTCATAAAATTTCTCCTTAGTTTTTTAGATTGGCTCTCTCTTTAACAAGCTTCCACCCATTACTTCTTGTCCTGCCCTCTGATGCCCTAGGGAATATCTCAATCCCCTCTTCTCTGTGACAGGCCCTCAAGTACTGGAAGACAGTTATCATGTCCCTCAGATCTTTCACTTCAGTAGGCTAGACATACCTAGCTCCCTTAATAATTAATCTTGCCATTTAGACTCTAAATCCTCTATCATCTTTACTGCTCTTTTCTGCACACTTTTTAGGGTTGTTGGGGGTTTTTTTGTATCATGATGACCAGAACTAGTCATCACATTCCAGATGTGGCCTCACTAGTGCAGTATAAAGTGGTATTATAACTTCTCATGATCTTGATGCTCTCCTTTTAATGCAGCCAAGACTACATTGGGTTTTTTGGCAGGAGCATTTTGTTGGCTCATACTTAAGTGATGATCCCCTAGGGCAGCTAAACCCCTCTCACAGTAGTGGTGCGTTTCAAAAATTTTTACTAGCAGTTCTGTGGGTGTCGCTGGGTGGGCGTGGCATGCTGCGTGGGCGTGGTTTGGTGGGCATGGCAGGGGAAGGATATTGTAAAATCTCCATTCCCTCCCCATTCCAGGGGAAGGTTACTGCAAAATCCCCATTTCCTCCAGATCAGCTGGGACTCAGGAGGCAGAGAATAAATGGGGGCAGGGCTACCCATTTACCGGTTCTCCGAACTATTCAAAATTTCTGCTACCAGTTCTCCAGAACTGGTTAGAACCTGCTGAAAGCCACCTCTGTCTCACAGGTACTAATATTAAGCTAGGTATCACCTATTTTGTATCTGTGATTTGGTTTTTCTTGCCTAAGTGTAAAATCTTATTTTTCTCACCACTGAGAAACACTGCATTTTGTTGGTTAGGGCCCAATGCTCAAGTCTGTCAGAAGAAGGAAGTTATGTCTTTATATTTCTTCTTTCTTTATACTTGTTTCCCCTTTTCCACCCCCTTTTTTCTCTCTATACTTTTAACATCTTTCTTTATTTGCATTAACAAAACTTAAAAAGCCTCCTCATGACTGTCTTCCATTGAATCCTGGAGTGGATTGCAAGATTTCCAGTTTCATAATTTCAAGTATCACACTGCTACCTATAGTATTGAATATAAGTGCCTTTTGGACTTGCCTTTCTTATTACTCATTATTTAGCTAGATTTTCTGTGTTTGACTGTAAGTTCCATTTGGATTCTGCTTGTTACTCCATTGGCCTTGACTGTGGATTTCATTATGGAACTTAGTGAAGATTCAGTGGAATAGCAAGTATGAGTCACTGAATCACTGAAGGGCATGCAAACACCAAAGAGGGCTCCCTGTAATATATGATCAAATAAAAAGGAGAAGAAATGGCCTTCAAAAGTCCCTTGACAATGTCCACTACGTTTCAGATACTTGCTTCTTTTTCAAAATTTCTGTAATTGAAAATCCAACTGAATAAACAAATGAACAAATAAATAAAAGTGGACAAGTATTCTTAATAATTAAAACCTGTCAAGAAATATGTAACAATTATTAGAAAGCAAATGTGTCCTAAACAGACAAAATGCCAGCTGGATAGATTTATTTTTTTCTATTTCATGGTACTGTATGCTAAGCAATTTAGAGAACTGCGTTTATCAGTTCTCAACATTTATTTATTCAATCTCTACAGCCGCCCCTCTCGAAGCAGTTCACTCTTCTGCAAGTGACATTTATGAATGTTGTGTAGTTATTTCGTTAATTCTAATTTCAGTCACAATCAATATATTGATAATTTTAATTATTGCATCATCTATTGACATTATTAGAGTCTAGATTCGGTGTAAACATTTTAGAGCATAAATGGCTTATGACTGTGAAAAATTTGCAGGAGACAGAAAAATGAGGTTTAAAAAAACTCGTATAGGTAGAAACTATGTAAGCAACAGATTCAGCCAGAAATTTGACCATTAGAAGTGATAGAAAGTATCTTAATTAGTTACTGAAAGAAAGAAAAATGGAATCCTAATGTAATACTGTAGCTCATGTCATTCAAACCCCAAGAACAAGACAGAAGTTCATGCTTCTGTTCTTGTTTTTGACAAGAACGTTAAATGGATGGGTGAATGGATAATTATCTGTTTATCTGGGATGACCTGCATGCAACTTAATGTTTGTGAATTAAGATTCTGACAAACTAAGTTGCATTTCAAAATGTGCATTTTAAAAGGTAAAGCTCATCTTCAATAATTCCTTGCCCTGAGTTAGGATGGCCACTATGTCTCAAGCCCAGGAACAACTATGTTGTCTCATTGTGAAAGCAATCTCCAGCTATCTTTTCTTTCTTCATATCAACCTGTAGTGGGTGGGTGTGGATTGTTTGTTTTGAGATCTGCTGACATGTATTATATTACCTGGTTTGCATGCTGGTTCTTATTTTCTTGTAGGCAAATGCTTCTGCTTCAGTTGCTCTTGTATCCTGTAGCAGGAATTTCCTTTCTCCTCTGGTCACTGACTGCTACCCTACAGTATGTAGCCATTCCATTTTAGGCTGTTGAAACTTATTTCCCCTCTTTTGATTTACAGCTTTACCCATGGACCAATGAAAGGCTGGGCTTTTTAAAAAGAAGTCCACCAAATGGAATGGTGAAAGGCTGAATTCTTTGGTTAAGAAATTAAAGCAGTTTTGCTGATAAACAATAAAACATTAAAACTATTGACATTGTAATTCCTCCTTCTCCCCTGCCCCCATCTGAAAAGAGTTCTGCCAGTTTCCACTTCCAGGCCAAGTGATAAGAATAATAATATGTATGTATGTATGTATGTATGTACGTATGTATGTATGTATGTATGTATGTACACACTCTATACTGTATGTCATCATCATCATCTTAGCCATTGTCTATCCACTGCAGGATAAAAGCCTCTTCCGAATGTTTCCAACCAATGTGGTTCTGAGCTTTCTTTTGCCAATTGGGCGCACAATACTTGCTGTCGTCACTCAATCTTGTTTTAGATCTCTTTTGTGGACGGTTTTTATCAAGTGGGATCCATTCTATGACTCCTTGGTCTGCGTTGGTTCCTGCCATCAGTTCTTCTTGTTATGTGACCAGCCCATTTTCATTTCTTTTATTCTTTTGATATACACTTTTGTTTGTTCTCTAATCCAGGTTCATCTAATCCATATATAGTGTCATAAATTAGTGTGAGTGTGTGTGTGTATACTTCATCAATGGATGCACAAGACAAGAAGTTTTCATATACTACTTGTATATGAGGGAAGAGGGGAGTTTAATCAAAGAGGATTTGTACAAAATAGAAACCTCATATATCTGGCTAAATAAAAGTGTTAGGTTAAAAAAAAAGGGGGTGAAATCTACCAGTAAGAGAGTTATAAGCATGGTCTGGACCACGGGTGTCAAACTCACGTCTTCACGGCAGCGTCATGTGACGTAGTGGGACTTTTTCATCCTTCGCTAAACAGGGTGTGGGTGTGGCCAGCATGTAACACATCCGACCCGTGAGCTGGGAGTTTGACAGCTCTGATCTGGACAGAATACCTGGCATTTTAATGGCCCAAGCTGAAGAACAGGTTAAAAATGTTTCAGCTTAATTTCAAGCCAATTTATGCACAGAAATCAAGTCGCTTAAGGCTGCAGTGGGGCCAGCCCGCTGACTATTGACAGAAACTTTTTTTCAGTCATTGACTACTAAAAATACAATCCATAAAACAAACAAGACAAAATTATCCCTACTGGGCTCGAGTGCTAGTGAAGGGAATCTATTCCTAAGATTCCCATAGCATGCAGTGGAAGTTTTAATTCTTTCTTTTTGGTACACTGAGTATCAAAGGTTTACATCTTTTATCAAAATATTCAGATATACTATTGTAATTCAACCATGTAGCATATTTTAGATATTGTTAAGAGATTGGATCAATTTGAGATGTAAAACAAAAATAATAAGTATTTTTTTTCTCTTAAAAATATTAAAGAAAGCATTTCGTTGCCTTTTAAAAGCTTATAAAGTCCTACACTGAGAGCAGTCCACCTGCGTGACAATTAATATATTCCCTTTTTGATTAAACTATTATTTTCATAGGAATGTCCCCTTTTCATTTCTTAATAATCATTTCAGGAAGTATCCCTTTATTATTACAGGAAGCGATAAAAATATTTTCATGAACTGGCTTATGTGGCGGCTTCCCAGGAAGCAGGACTGTCTTACATTTCCTTTGAAAATGATTCTCAACCTCCTGACTTATCTAATGTTGATTTGCTTTCAACAAATTTGCATTTGCATTTTTTCCTCCTGACGCTTGACCTACCTCTTGCTTGCTTTTATTTCACTCTTTAATATACTTTTTAATTAAAAATTTTAAACACATAAAAATTAACAGGAATTAATACAAAGTAAAAAGATAAGAAAAAGGATAAAGAAAGAATCAAAATTGCAAAAAGAAAAAAATAGATTAAAAAAAATATTTTGGGGAAAAAATATATTACTGCCTGCTCTCTCATGGTGATTTAAGGTGGCTTACAGGAAATAAAAACACAACATAAAAAAAAATAATAATAAAATAATAACCCCTTACTTCCCCACCCTGGCCAAAACCCACACTCATACCAGTCATTTAATGGGCTCCATCCTGCTCTGGGTTCCCAGGCCTGCTGGCAGAACCACATCTTTGGGGCCTTCTGAAAGAGTGTCACAGTGGGGGCCAGATGGAAAGAGCCACCACGGAGAAGGCTCTTCTTCTAGGTCCCGCCAAATATATGTCCTTAGGGGACAGGGCTGAAATATTCCTTGCCCCCCCTCTCTAGTGGGTTGGGTGGATGTGACCAACAAGAGACAGTCCCTCAGATAACCTGATCCCAAGCCATTAAAGGCTTTAAAGGTGACAACCAGTACCTTACATTGCACCTGGAAGCAAATCGGCAACCATTACAGCTCCAGCAAGGGAGGTGACACCGAGGTCCTGCTTTTTTACATTTCCACCAAACATAATAAAATGATCCATGTTGTTTACATTTCCAACGTAAACTGGAAGTACCTTTGTACGTTCTGTACAATTTCTCTGATGATATACAGATTAATTATTTTATAGCAATTCTGTTTAAAGTTATTACATATATTTCAGTCTTTTCCACCATATACTTCCCATTATTTCATTTCTATATCATAACCACATTTTTAGCATGTTTTATTAAATATTTTTTCACTTGTTTTATATTTCAATAAAAATGTATAATTTTAGCAATTACATGTCCATCTTTGTACATGTTTCAAATCCAGTCTTGCAGTATTTAAAAGCATACATTATTTTATCTACTTTAAATATTTTTAATAATTGTATTATTTTGTTTGCCAATTCTTCTGCTCACATTTTTGTAGTTTTACTAACATCCTCATCTTCTATATAACCTTAAAATTTGCTAATGCACCAAATTCTTTTAATTTATCCATTAATGTTCCACTTCCTGTGAATTTTAAAGGATCTTCAAAACTAACATCATGTCATCCACAAAAACGCTTATAAGCCATTTTTTAAAAAAAACTATACTCGTACAATCCTCTCATCCTCTTGTATATCTCCACTCAGTATTCAAGAACCAAAATAAGCAGGAGTTGGGGTCAATAGGCAGTCTTGTCCTACTCCTTTTTGTATTTTACATAGTTTGGTTAGACCTCCATTCACAATTATATGTGCTCATAATTCATAATTGAGTTTATCCATTTTATAAAATTTCTCCAAAATTCGTAACTTTCAAAATCTTGTACGTGATGACTGCAGTGAGATTTTTGTATGCACGAATATGGAAAGATTCCACAATGGAGGAATGTTTGATAAAGATGACAGAATTTGCTGATGGCTAAATTGAGTTCCTTAATCAGAAAAAAAGACAATATTCATGTTTACTAGTGACAAGAACACACCTGAAGAGTTTTTTGTGTGAAACAGAAGAAAAAAAACTTTTTAGCATTTTGATTAGTCAGAATACAGTAAGATTTAAATTTATAATTGTACTTATAACTGCTACAAAGATTAGAAACTAATTCTTCGTATGTTCTTTCTTTTCTATATTTTTTCTATTTCCTTTCCCCTTTTTTGCACTTTTAGCTTTCTCTTTGCCTTCTTTTTTTCTTTTCCTTACTTTATATTAGTTTTCTTTCTTTTTTCTTTTTTTTAAAAAAAAGGTATTTAGTAAAATATACATGAGAGAGAGAGAGAGAAATAGAGAAATAAAATTTGGCCCATGTTCTGTTTAGACATATTGCTAGGATTCCATTTTTTCTGTTGATGACTTAAGATAACTCAAATAAAGAATAAAAAGGAATAGATCATAGTTGATAGATTGCACTTTTTGTTCAAAAACTCAAGGTGGTCACTTGGCACTCCTTTCTCACATCTGCTCCAACAACAACAAACCTGTGAAACAGGTTGGGCTGAAAGAGTGACTGGGCCAAAAAAACTTCCATGGCTGAAGGTAGACTTGAACCTGGATTTCCCCAGATTCACGTTAACGAGCACACTGGCTTAATGAATTGCACAAAGACAGTTGTTTGTCTACGTGACAAATACTGTGCAATGATTTGCTTGACAGTAGTTGACTGCAAAAACTAGAACAGCTCAGGTTACACAACATGCATGGTATATGGATTAAGATTAAAGTAGAATAAGGAGACCAGGTTTTAGTCCACTTTCAACTCTGGAAACTTCATGGGACACATTCTCTCTCAGCCAACCTATATCATATGATGGTTGTATTTTTGGGGAAACAAATAGGACAGAGAGCTATATATGCTGTCTTGAGCTCCCTCTCCTCAATGAAGAGTGGGTTACCAATCTAATAAATAAAAACAAAAACAAATTAAAAAAAACCATTATGGCATTGAGAAAGAATTGTTCTCTGGATTCCATCTTTTGAATCATATCTTTACTGAATATCAAGGTGGGGTGGAAGGGTGGAGTAAGCAGCAGGTCTACCTATGCAGCAAAAGATGAAAACTCTTTTTATATGCACAGAATCAGGCAACAAGCTTGCAATCTATGGGAGTTCTAAAAAATGAAAGTTTTTCAAAGGCTGAATGTTCCACAGAGGCTGATATAATTCATTGTGCTTCCTTATCACAATCCTTGCTTCTATCCGCTTGCTAGCCTGTTTAAGCCACATCCTGTTTTTCCCAGCAGTAGAAGAGAGAGAGAGAGAGAGACAGAGAGAGACAGAGAGAGAGACAGAGGGAGGGAGGGAGGGAGGGAGGGAGGGAGGGAGAGGGAGAGAGAGGGAGAATGTGAGTAGGGGACCTCTGCCTTGTTCAAATTATTGATAGTTATTCTTCCTTCAATGGTTTAGCATAATGACATGGTAGCTGCTGAGGTTCTAAAAAAAATGCAAGTTGACTGAGAATTTCAAGTTTTAGCAGATGAGATATAAATCTGATCTTTGAAATTCCAGTCTGGGGGTCCTGGTTATCATTCATATACTTTGACGTCTGTCTTGGATAGGAAATGTGTCAGAGGCCTTGTTCTTCTAAGAGTAAAGGACTAATATAGAAACAGGTTTTTGCCAATCCAACTATTTCATAAAACTAGGTGACACCATTTTCTTATAAAGATTTCATTCATAGTGTTACTTTAATTCAATTTAGTCTCCAACTGACTCAGGGCAGCTCACAATATTTTATCATAAAGTAATCCAATCTAATTCAAAACAAGATGGGATTCAGTCACTATACAGAGATAAAAACAATAAAAAAGGGCATACCCAAGAAGAGAATCCATCCATCTCAACAAACAAGTATTCAAGGCTTTATGCCAATGCCAACAGGGTGGGGGGGGAGGGGCAGATGGATTTCCAGGTGATCTCATTCCAAAGGGCAGGCACCACAACAGGGAAGGCTTGCTTCCTGGGCCCTGATAAATGACATTGTTGAACCAGAGACCCAGAACGTGCCAATTCTGCTGGCATGTACCAGCCAGGCAGAAACCGTGGGAAATAGGCAGTTCCTCAAACAACTGCAGTTGCTGCCAATTACAGCTGCAGAAATGTTTATAATTACATAATTCCTAACATTTTCCTCCTGCTACCTTTATTGGGGGGGAAAGTGTGGGAGAAATGAATTCAGCAGGAGCCATTGGGAGAGTAATGCTCCTGACCACCAGCAGACTACAGAAAGAATACTTATTAAGTAACATTTTCCAAGACAATGTCCACAATACCTTCAGTGCAGGGGGGTAACCCAGATGTCAGTGAATATGCTAAGAGGTGTTCCTGCATTTACAGTATTGATTTAAAAAATACACGGAAATAGGAAAATCTCACTTCCATTTAAACTAGGTATCAGAGGATAATCATTTTGCTCTTAAGCACAGAGAGCACATTAAATAACATTAATATTACAAAACCCAGTAGTGGGTCAGTAGTGAAGACCCTTCTTTCTCTTCACACTCTCTCCCCATATGCCCTTGTGGCAAATAAATAAATAAATATGCAAAGAAACACTACAAATTTTAAAAAAATACTGTAGGAATAATTTTAATTTTTAAAATGTCTGTTCTTTAAGGTATAGCTTTATTTTCTGGTCCAATAACCCATTTCTCACTCTATTTATTTGAATCCTGTTTAATATAGTTGTTTTGGTTTTCCTTCGTCTCCTTCCCCAAATAGGTGTATAGGCAGAGAGGAACCTTGGACCTTCAACGAGCGTGGAAAAGGAGTAAGATGCTAGAAAATGTAATCCAAGATGTGGTCCACCTGGTTTTACGTGACCTTATGAACACAGCCTCAGCCGTCGGTTTCGCGACGCGGAAACGAAACACGAGGAGTAAGTGAGCTCAACCACTGACTGGGGGTTTTTCCCAGGACTTTTTTCCCTCCTGAAACGCTACTCCATGTTTTTTATTGCACCAACAGGTTGTACCTTCAAATGCTCACGTAGAAGCTAATCCACTGACTACAGAGAAGGGAAAACAGAAACTTCAGAGCGAATCTACGTGCGGCTGACTGGTCTGCTTTATTCCTTGCAACTGCCTCCACGGATCGCTTTCTAGACCCTTCCCACGTGCACTTCGCCGACCGCCGGCCGTCATTCCACGCGTGAGTGACGTTAGCAAAGCGAAGTTCAACTTTGAGCGCCTCCTTAAACCCCTGGACCATCTGACTCCACAACTCCGCCCACTGGGCTCCGGTTGCGAATGAAAAGTCAGCTCAGCGGAGCCGAAAAAGAGGAACGAGTGAGTGGGTGGAGGACAATCCAAAGGAGAATCCGATCTAGTTGGATCGTGGGATGCGCCATCCTCGGGGCACCTAACCGCGCACCGACCACATTTGTAAGCCATATGCTTAGCATGCTTCATTGCAGCGAGAATGGTTGGGAGAGTGGAAAAACTTCTAGCTGTAGGAGAATGGAATAGAGGAGAGAGTTACCGTCTTAGCTACTGGGATAGACAAGCCGTTTGCTTCTTGCTTAGAAAGGAAAAGGCGCTCTTTTTTCCCCCCAGGCTGAAAAATTCAGACTGCTCCGTCTTGCTAACTTGCTGCAAGTTCGTAAAACTGAACGGGCGATGTTGCATTGCAAGGGAGGGGAAAGAGGGCTTTTTGTACCAGGAGGAGTTGCGACATGTTCATGTATTTGCGTAGCATATTTTGACCGGGTTGGGGGAAAAAAAAAGTTGCCAGAGTGGTGACATTGTGACTTTTACGGAACCGAGAATAATCGTAGGCGCTTGGATGTTTCCCGCGTGTTTGACGATCCTAAGGAATACGGATTTCTGTTTCTAAGATCCGTAGGCGAGCTAATATGCGTTCCCTTGCAAGCTATTCTTCCGTCTATCGGGCGTGCTTTTAATGAAATAGTTTTGGGAGAGGGATAGTGTGGCTGGGTTTCGCTGAACAGAAACCGACTATGTGGCAATGTCGAGGTCGGGAGAAACATGGGAATGTTATTTGACCAGATAGTAAACATGTTCAAATGCAAACAGAGGGGTTAGAATCCTTAAGAGATTCTCATACCTGGGAATAAACTCTGTTGAATATATTAGTAAGAATTACTCATGGGACTGGTGTATTTTTGGGTAAGTAGATCGGTTGATATTTGTCCCTGCTTATTCAAGGATCGACATAATTAGTGGAAGACTTATTTATGTTTCCCCCAGTTTATCTGTGACCCTGATATTTCACTTGTCTTTTCTAATTCTTGATAAAACTGCTCTTAATCTGTTATTAAACAAAGGTAGTGTATGAAATGGTTGAGTTATATTTTAGTCAAATGTGTTCAAATCTTGCGCTGCTTATAGTTATGTCAAACACCAGGTAGATTGTAGTATGCTTAATATAACAATAAGGAAACCTTCGGAATTGGGTAAGGAAGTCTTGGGTGTTGTAACAAAATGGTCATCATGATGGACATAACCAGGCACAAAAAATCAAAAGGTTGATTCTCTACCATGTTCTTTTCCCCAGGTTATTATTTTTTTTGAAAAATATAAGACTTATTTTAAGTCTTTTAAGTCAATTTTGACATCTGGTGGCTGCCCAGACAAGCTCTGCAGTCCTTTGGGGAAGGTTTTTCAGAAATGGTTTGCCATTGTGTCCTTTCTAAGGCTGAGCGAAAGTGATTGGCCCAAAGTCATCTAACTGGCTTTAGGCCAAAGGCAGGACTACAACTCATGGTCTTCTGGGACCGGCTTCCTTAACTACTAGCCCAAACTGCTCACTAGATTTATATCTCATCTTAATTTGTACAGTTTAAGGCAACATGCTGTAATCATAATACTGCTGCTTATTTTCATTACAACAGTGAACCTGTGAAGTGCGTTGGGCTGAAAAAAAACCCCATTTCCTAAAATCCCCTAGCCAGCTTTCAGCTCTGAGATTGGGCTAGAACTCACATTCTCCCAGTTTCTAGTGCAATACATGAACCATTCCCTCAACCCAGCTTCTTAGTTTTACTTTTATAACAACAGCAAGAAGAATAAGAATAATAAGAATGGCTACAGCTGCCCTATAAACTGCTGGTTCTGCTTTCCACTTACCTATTTTGTAATTATACAAAACAACCTAGGAGAAAACCACAGGGCATAGCAAGCAGAAAGCGTGCATCATATGCCTTTGAAATTGCCTCCAGTGGAAAAGTTTCTGGGAAAACTGTATGACTCTTAAAAACTTCCCAGCTGATAGTTCTACATTGGTTGTGTTTAGCCTGGAGATGAGAAGATTGTAGTAATGAATAATAACTGTCTTTAAATAGCTGAAAGGGGCCATTATGCAGAACATGGGGCAACATTGGTTTGGTTCTTTCAGAAGATAGGGCCATCAGTAGGTTAAGATGAGCAAGACAGTAAATGGTGACGGGACATCAGGAAAAATGTCTTAATGGTAAGACTTTTTCAACAATGGACAGACTTCCTCACTGAAGATGTTCAAACAGTGTATGGATGGACAAGGAATTGGTTTAGATCCGTGATGGTGAACCTATGGCATACATGCCAGAGGTGGCATGCAGAGCCCTCTCTGCTGGCATGCATGCCGTCGCCCCAGGTCAGATCTCCATGGCGTTTCTTTCCTGAGCTTCTGTTTCCCTGCAAACGACGAAACAAAAGCTCACGAAAGAAAAAGATCTTACCTCTTGCTGCACTGCTGGTGTTGGGATGTCCCACCTCCCGCCGGCCAGCTGGTCTTTGGGTCTCTGCTGTGCATGCACGCATGTCTGCACAGGCACACATTTGCACATGTGCACCTTTCAGTTTGGGCACACGCAGGTGCACAGTTTGGGCACTTGGTGTCTAAAAGGTTCGCCATCACTGGATTAGATGATTTTCAATATTCCTTCTAATCTTTATATTTTGTGACACAGACATCAAAGAAGATATTTATGGATACCACATTTCTTGCCCTGACTTAAAATGTCAGAGTTGAAAACGTGTGCACACTGTGTATTCTTTCTCTCTGTGTGTATGTATTCCCTAAGGTTTTATCACAGGATCCAGACTTTTTATTCTGAAGGAAGAATAGTCTGTGAGTAAGGAAGAGAAATCAAACTCTAAACCGAATAGGCTGAGCTATAGTAGCTGAAGATACTTCCTTCTTCTCTCAATACTCATCATTTTCTGAATTTTACCACTTAAAGCTCATAGTATATTGGGGAACGCAATAACTAGTATGCAAGGAAAAGAAGATAGAGGTTATTTCAAACTTTTTTGTGCTTTTCAAGCATCATGCATCACCCAATCATACATAACCAAGAGATTGTGAGTTCTAATCCTATTTTGGCTATGAAAATCAGCTGAGTGACCTTAGGCCAGTCACACAGTCTCAACGCAACTTACTTCACAGGATTGTTGTGGGGAAGATAAGAGGAGGAAGGAGTATTGACATTTTGAGTTGTTTATAAAAATAATGAAAGTGAGCTATAGATGAATTTATCTGTAGTATATATAACCTTTACACAACCTAATTGGAGAGGGTCAGAGAGCAGGATATTGTCTTCTTTTACCATCCTCTTATGTTGCATTATCAAAGAGAAAGAAGGAGGAAGTTGCAAAGTGTGAAGGCAATAATCTTTTATCTATCCTGCCTCTGTAGATGAATTCAAGATTGAATTCAATAGGCAGACATCCCAGTTTTGGGTTACCAGGAGATGGAATTCAGAAGAGAGGGAACCAAAGTAGCTCCTCCTCCCTTGACCACTTCAGTTGTTGCTCAAGTCCTTAACTCTTCTTAACTCCTTTGTCCTAGCAATTCAGCCTACCATATCAGGTGAGAATTCACATGTTTATGTCCAGGATACGAGGGGTCTATAAATATTCTTTGTTGTGCTTTTTTGATGACGTTTTTGACCTCCATTTTAGGTCTTGTTCCAAGAAGCAAGCAGAACCTATAGGTTAAGGCAGAGAAAGTAGTGATGGTTTTGGGCAGGAACAACTGCTTTCTCCTCAGAACTATTCAGTAGAAGAATTGGATAGTTTTTTAGTAACTCATCCTTTTGATTGCTCATCCTCCGCCTCCCTTTTAAACTCCAGACCTTTTGGAAAATGTACTGCAAGGAACTAGTTTGAATTCAAAGGGAATGAATGAAAGAGAGCCGCTTCTCAATCATCATTTTCTCACTAAATTTTCTGGATGGTTGAGCTAGTTAGCCCCAATCTTATGACATTCAAAATAAGTTTACAGATAAGCAAGAAGGAAGGAATTTTGTCTTGCTTTTTAGAATTGGATGGAAGTCGGGAAGATCTTTTTGCTTTGGTTTTTTTCCAACAGGTGTTGCAAAGCAGGGATAATGATTAGTTTGCATGAGCATTACATGCAATATGTCTCTGAACAAAACTTGGCAGTTGGAATAGTCACAGCTTTTTTGGCACCAATTTGGAAGCGGCTTGCTAATGCTGCCTCTGAGATGTTTTTTTTAACTTATGAGACTAGCGATGTTTTATGGTTTTCTGAAAGATAGCCTGTCTGGACAACCAATGACATTGACTCAAGCAGTGATTGTGAGTAGTATTTATGTCATGTTGTCCATGCAGTAGAAAATCGTGAGTGTGGATATAGTACTAGAAAACAACTTAGTATGTACAGTTAGGAAGAATTTAACTTTTTCCCTCTCTTTTGGTTTTTCCTTTCAAATAGTCCTTCCTTGACTGGCTGTTAAACCAGAAGTGATTTTTTTTAAATGGCTGACAGTTGCTCTTAGAAAGAATATTTGCAGTGGAGTTTAAGATGAATGTAAGAAGGGTTGAGGTCACATACCTCTCTCAACTGCTAATACATATTTAGAGAACCAATTTCCTGAGAAAATGTTCATTCATCTTCTGTCACTTATTGTCCCAAAGACAGGATGATTATATTGCTTAGAGGAGACTGTTCTTTTATACAATGGCAAGCAAAACAATAGTTCTTTTAAAGAATGGCGAGCAAAGCTATGTTCCCTACCAAGGAAGGGCTGGCATGTTGTAGTAGATTCCTACAATAGAATATATCATTTCTTCTTGCCTTAATAAGAAGCTGTTAATGTTGGAATTATGCTGTAGTGAGCATGGAGACAGAGGGAGAAAATATACATACCCTGTTTCCCTGAAAATAAGACATCCCCTGATAATAAGCCCAATCGGGATTTTGAGCGCATGCGCTAAAATAACCCTCCCAGTCCCCACCATATCCTCTGGTTATGGTTAGGGAGACAGAGCTGGAAATCAGATAAGACTGCAAGAGGAGCCCCGTCTTGCTCCATGTGCCCCAAAATACTAAGACCTCCCTGAAAATAAGGCCAAGTGCTTATTTCGGGGTTCAAAAAATATAAGACAGGGTCTTATTTTTGGGGAAACACGGTAGTAGGACAAGCCTGATTGCATATCTGTTTATATGTTGGGAATGGTAGAACCAAAGGACTGTTAATACTCCTGTAGCTATCAAACGAGTGAGATTTACAAATGAATCTGTAATCCTCAATGGAACTGCATAGAGGGAACTGTGCAGTGGAGTATGGCCAGTACTCTTCAATATTTTCATCAATGATTTAGATCAAATTCTCAGATGACACCAAGCTGACAAGAATAACTTTAGACTTGAACACTGGGCCCTATCTAACAAAATGAAATTCAGTGTAGAGAAAAGTAAGGTTCTACATTTAGGCAAGAAAAACCAAATGCACAGGTATAGTATAGGTGGTTCCTGGCTCAATAGTAGTAACTGTAAGAGGGATCTTGCATTCCTAGTAGACAATCATTTAAATATGAGCCAGCAGTGTGATGCAGCTGTCAAAAAAGCCAACTCAGTCCTAGGTTGCATTAACAGATGGATAGAATCAAGGTCACATGAAGTGTTAGTATCACTTTATAATGCCTTGGTAAGACCACACTTGGAATATTGCATCCACTTTTGGTCACCACAATATAAAAAGGATACTGAGACTCTAGGAAGAGTACAGCGAACAGCAATAAAGGTGATTAGGGGACTGGAGGATAAAGCATATGAACAGTTCCAGGAATTGGGTGTGTTTAGTTTAATGAAAAGAATGAATAGAGGTGACATGATAGCAGTGTTCCAAATCTAAAGGGCTGCCAAAAAGAAGAGAGGGTCAACCTATTTTCCAAAGCACCTGAAATCAGGACAAGAAGCAATGTATGAAAACTAATCAAGAAGAGAAGCAGCCTAGAACTAAGGATAAATTTCTTAACAGAACAATTAACCTATGGAAGGGCTTGCCATCAGAAGCTGTGGGTGCTTCAACACTGGAGTTTTTAAAGAAGAGATCAGACAACCATTTACCTGAAATGGTATAGGATTTCCTGCCTGAGCAGAGGGTTGGACTAGGAGACTTCCAAGGTGCCTTTCAACTCAACAGAATTTTGAATTTACACTATTAAGTAAACTCGGTAAAGTGCAAGTTACCTCTTAAAAGTTTATTGCTTGGACAGCAACCCACTCTTACTTTTAATTGTTCGGTTATGTTCAATTTATATGGATTGCTAATCTATTCTTCAGAAGTCTTGGTAACTGCACTTCCACTTTAAAATTGTTTTTGTGTCAAATTGTATGTCCCAATATTTGAGCACTACCTTGAAATAGTGAAAGATAAAGAGAAGTATTAAGCAAGGATATTTCGAAATTTCCTTGTATGAAAATTTTTCCTGAAAAAAAAAAAACGTAAGGTAGAGCACTCACTCCTCACAACATTGTTAATACTTTTTTAAAAAAACAAAGAACTCTTGATGTTAGAATAGATTCCCCAGATTCTCAATTTTTATCAAATTATTCTTCCTTTTAAGCATCAAAGTGAATGTTAAATGTATTCAAATAGGGCTGTGTAATAGATAATTGTAAACACCCTGGCCAAGGCTAAATTGGTGCAAAGCTGATTCTAACTGATTTGCGGTGGCAGAGATTAAAGGAACAAGCTCTCCTACTTCACCCCGGTTTATAAATTCCCTAGGAGGTATCACCCGGTAATTAGAGAATCTATTCTAGGACTTCAGCCTTAAATCTGAACAATGGCAAGTGCAGGAAAATCAGGAGATACAGGCAGTTCAAATGAGTATAAAGATTTATTGCAAACTTAAGTTCTCTACAAGAATTGGATCATCTAATGGTCAAGGAAAATGAGTGTGAGATAAGAGAGGCATTCAAGGTGGGCTGGTCTTGGATCTCTTGCGAGTCCGCAGTGATTTCTTACTTATGACACATTTGATCCAGTGGTGAAATCCTGATTTTTTTACTACCGCATCTGTGGGTATGGCTTGGTGGGCATGCCTTGGTGGGCGTAGCAGGGGAAGGATATTGCAAAATATCCATTCCCACCCCACTCCAGGGAAGGATACTGCAAAATCCCCATTCCCTCCCCACTCCTGGGGGAAAGGATATTGCAAAAGCTCCATTCACACCCCACTATGGGGCCAGCTAGAGGTGGTATTTGCCGGTTCTCCAAACTACTCAAAATTTCTGTTATCAGTTCTCTAGAACCTGCTAGATTTCATCCCTGATTTGATCCCTCCCTCAGGCTCAGTCTGGTCATCTCCTACAAATATTCTCTAATAAACAGACATCATTGTTAAATGTCAAGTTCATCTTCGAATTAATAAACAAGTAAAAGGAGCCTGAGTGGCGTAGCAGGCTAATGCCTCCTATTAAGGCAGCATTTAACATCCAGCTGCCTGCAATTACTGCGAGTTCTAATCTCACCAGGCTCAAGATTGACTCAGCCTTCCATCCTTTCTAAGGTGGGTAAGATGAGGACCCAGTTTGTGGGGGCAATAAGCTGACTTTGTATAAATATACAAAAGTATGAAGGCTATTGCTTAACGCATTGTAAGCCGCCCTGAGTCTCCGGAGAAGGGCGGCATATAAATATAAATAAATAATAAAAAAAAGTATAATTATAACAACATACAGGTGCAAACAGATTAAATTTGTATTTCAAATTGCATACAGATATTAAAAAACAATCTGAAAATTTACAATACAATAATGCACATACAACATAACATTTAGATCTATATTAAAAGCCTTACTTTTTGTAAACCCCAATGGTAATTTACTGTAGCTGAATAACAGATGTTGTTGTAATGAATGAGTTATTGTGCCATAGGGCAAGCTCATCATGACAAGCAGTTTGGTTCTTGTAAGAAAGCTATTAACTAGGAGAAAGTCCCATTGAAGTCATTGTGTTGTAATTTCAACCACAGGATGGTGTACGCAGGTCACTCCAATGTTTAAAATATATTTCATCATTAGATGTTCTGCATTGAAAGGGTTAGACTTTATTATTTGAACAATATGGTATATATTTATATATATATGATATTATGATATATCTGTGTCTGTCTGTCTGTCTAGCATATCTATCTATCTATCTATCTATCTATCTATCTATCTATCTATCTATCTAT
>WNWU01000050.1:2223716-2266283 GCA_012654045.1 Ptyas mucosa
TTCTATTCTATTCTATTCTATTCTATTCTATTCTATTCTATTCTATTCAATAAATTATAATCATTATCATGCTCTTGAAGAAGAAAACATAGGGAAAGGATATTTGTTAACTTGGAGACCTCCAAAATTTCCCCAAAGTTTATTTAATGGTCCATGTGTTCAGAAAGTTTGACAAACACTGTTCTTGTCAAGGGCATGTGTACAAAATGGGAATTGGAAGTGTCTTCAAATAGACTACAGGATGAGTGTTGATTTATCAAACTTAACTATACAAGTTAGGCAAAAATGGGTCCTTTCCCCCAATCAGTACAAGTAACAATATTTTGTTTAAATTTCCTAGTTAGTTGTGTCCAGAAATTTTTTTTTATGTTAGGTTTAAATTGTATGCTAACTATAAATAACACATTAATAGATAAAATAGCAGCTGGTAAGGTGGGGGAGAAATCAATGTTAATAAAAGACTCGGTAAGTGCTATCAGTTATTATGTTTAAGTATGACATGTGAGCACTGTTACTGATGTAAGGATTCTTTGAACTCTACCGATTTCAAGGCTTTTGTTCTCCAGTCATAAATATTTACATTATATGCAAAAAAACGAAACACTACCCAGACTTGTCTATAAATATATTCTTGCTTTTCTTAGGCAGAATAATAATTGTTTGTGTTGGCGTCTTGCCATAACAATAGCATAATTGTTAGAATAAGGTAATGTTCCAGAAGTGGAATTGCCCATCTGGCAATTTCCCTGGTCAAAAGTCCAAATATGAATCCTATCTTGGAATAGTCTATGAAAAATTCTGCCCATCTCAAGGAGATGCAAAACTTGTATTGAGGGATAAAAGTTTGAAGTCTTTTTGGAATTCCATCCTGCTGTGTAGCCAGGAAACCAGCCTCCTTTCTAGGTCTGGTAGAGTTGGCCCTGATCCTGCACTATTTGCTCCTTACAGTAGAAAGAACAGCCCTCAATCTTTTGGGCACCAGGGACCGGTTCTATGGAAAGACATTTTTCCATGAACTGGAGGGGACGTGGTTTCATGTGCTGTCTGCATCCTGCAGATGGGTCTTTGCTTGTTGACGTCGACCATGCCGCAGCCTAGAGACCGGGAGTTGGGGACCTCTGCAGTAGAAGAAGCTGGTATTGCTGTGTTTATTGGTCAACGTCTTGACAAGACATTTGGTTAGAGCAACCGTATAGCTTATAAACTTGAAATTAAGTTTTCTCACATTTTAGCAAGAGTTCTTTGTAGTTAATTCATTGTAATTAATGGTCAAGCTTGGAACGAGTTAAAGAGACCTATGAATACCCAGGAAACATTGATAAGTAGTTTAATTGTGGAAAAGCTATTATGAAGGAATTGCAATAACTGCTCTTGTATCAAAAGCAAAACCTATTTATAGCAAAATCAATGTACATATTGTTCATCTCCTTTTCTTGGGAGGGGCAGGACACTTCATGTTTCTTGGTTTGGTAAAGGGTAGCTTTGATATTTTACTGTTTTCCTCTGACAGTTTGAGAATTAACTGTCACACAAGGAACATTTATGACCAATGAGGACACATGGCTTTGATAGTTTGTGAGGATTCTTACAAATGGTTGTTGTTATGAGCACCACAACCTTAAATTACTCATTTCCTAGAATCATAAACTATAAGAGATGGAAGTGATCTTTATCACCATCTTGTCCATTGAAAGAAATTATTGTATAGTTTTTATTACCCAATCCTCTATTATTGCATTGCCTCCAGTTTCAAACCAAATAGTTGCTTCAAGTAATCATTGCTATTTCTAATGGCAAGGTAGATAAACTTATAAATAATTTATACTTGGTTTAGTACATTTGTTGTTTCATTTTTCAAGGTTTAACATTACACTAGCAAACTCACCCAAGAAAGAATATGGAAGTACAGTCCTAATTCACACAATCCATTTTCTCACAAATAATTATTTTCTGGTAGTATCTTTTCATCGTTCAGTCTGTTTAAGATGTTAGAATTGGAGTCTTTTGCTCTCACAGTTGTGATAAAAGAATAGATCAGACTCCTATTGGTTTTCATAAGATAACGGGACTTACTTATCTGGTTAAAAATTTATGTTACCCAAACAGAGCTTGACTGAGCTTTATATAGTCAGCACATTTAAGGGAAAAGACGGGAAAATGCTTGTTACAGAATTACAGGATAACAGAGTTGTAGGGGACCTTGGAGGTCTTCTAGTCCAATCCCTTGCTCAAGCAGGAGACACTATACCATTCTTGACAAATGGTGTCCAATCTCTTCTTAAAAACTTCCAGTGATGGGACGCTTATGACTTTTGGAGACAAGCCATTAATTGTAGGAAAGTTCTCCTAGTTCTAGATCACTTTTCTCTTTGATAAGCTTCCATCTGTTATTCTTGTCCAACCCTCATGTGCTTTGGAGAATAGATTGACTCCGTTCTCTGTGACAGCCTATCAAATATTGGAAGACTACTATCATGTTACCTCTAGTCCTCTTTGTTACACTGGGTATGCTCAGTCTAGCTTGTGTTCAGCAGGAATGAATAGCCACCATGTCACCCGTAAATGGCTTAATGTAGGGATTGGCAATTGTTTCAGATGCCAGATACTACTCATGATCTCAAAAAAAAAAAAAGTTAAAATTTAATTAAAATGTAAAGCAATCAAATTTAATTGGTCATGCTATTTTGATCACTTTATAAAATATGTATTTATTTATCAAGGTTCCATAAAGGATCTCAATGGGTGTTGCCTTAATGTCTTTCGGTTAAAGACTGTTCCAAAACTGCTGTTCAGTGTCCTACAACTTTAATGATTTAATTCAGTAAAGAAGAATGAGTTGTTGGCTTTAATGAGATGTTCAGGGACAAGAAGGATGTATGTCCTTGTTATAATCAGTGAAGGAAAGGGATCCTGCGCAGTTTTGTTAACTTCCCAATCTGTAGAAGAGGCTGTGGGCTGAGTGAAGTGAGGACTCGGCCTAGAATTGTTACATGTCCACAAATATTCCAAGTTCACCTGTCCCCCTTGAATTTTGTTGACTTTTAGGTAAAGGTAAAGGTTCCCCTTGCACATATGTGCTAGTCATTACCGACTCTAGGAGGCGGTGCTCATCTCTGTTTCAAAGCCAAAGAGCCAGTGCTGTCCATGGTCATGTGGTCGGCATGACTAAAGGCCAAAGGCGCACGGAACACTGTTACCTTCCCACCAAAGGTGTTCCCTATTTTTCTACTTGCATTTTTTATGTGCTTTCGAACTGCTAGGTTGGCAGAAGCTGGGACAAGTAATGGGAGCTCACCCCATTACACAGCACTAGGGATCTGAACCACTCAACTGCCGAGCTTTCAATTGACAAGCTCAGCGTCTTAGCCACTGAACCACCACGTCCCATAATTGTTGACTTTTATCTAGAGTCAATTTAGTGCTTACTATTAGTTGACTAGATTCTTGTGCATAGGCATGAGCAATACATCTCTGTGTATATTTATTCATAAAAGTTGGGTTCCTTTTGCACAGTTACTAAAAATTCAGCCTGCCACAACTTGTATAACCATGTGGTAGGAATTAACTGTGGACTGTCCTCGTGGAAATCAAGAGATTGTTCTATCTAACCTTCCTATCAGTGTGATAGTACGGAAATTGAGCCCATAAATTATGATTAATCTTAACTATTATCTCCAGTGATCACTTTCTTCTATAGAGTAGGATGTCCTTGCTAATTACTAGATAGTGTATGTTGCAAGTTTGCTTGTTGTAATATTGCAATTGCATAACTAATTTTCTGGAAGTGTGCTTATATTTTAATGTGTGTACTTGAAAGATGCCATAACATCTTAAAAATGTTGCAAGTAGATGTTAAAGATATTTTCAGTATAGCTGTCTACCGAAACTAGATGCTAAACATAGCATGTTTATTATGTAGTAATAAAGCTGGGCCTAAAATTCACCATTTTGGCCTGTGGTTGCTCAGTTTTTGGTGCTGAAGTCAGTGATGAAAGGTGATAATGCTATTCTTTTTATTTAGCATGTCCCTTATTCAGAATTTCTGGGATCATTCATATCTGTTGATTAATGATCCAAGATTGATTACCTTTATGTATCATTTAATGGCTAGATTACATGCCAACAATTTCCCCCCTAAAAAGTATAGGAATGTTTCAACTTTGAGGTTGAAACCAGAATCTGTGGAAAGAGTGGGAATCCTTTGCTTCCCAAATTTAGAATTGTTATACAGCTTCGTTGCTGTATTTCATTGCAAACAGACTAATGCCTTAAGCCATTATAAATAATCTGTAACATTGAGTACTCCTGTTTCCTTTTCTTTCTTGTTTTGGAGTTTGGGAAGAGGTTTTCATAAAAGATTTGGCTCTGATTTGCCAGAAGAATAAGGTGGGACCCAAAAATCTGTTAAGTAGCATTCCAGGCCATGACTTTTTTCCAGTAGCAATTTCCGGTCTCAGGTTTTAAACTCCTTGAAAGTTCTTAGTTTTCAAAAACAGCTGTCACATGGCTTTAAGGAGTTGTTGCATGATTATCTGGAGCCAAATACTGTACCATCTTTTTTACTTTTGGCAGTTCAGTTGTCCTTTTTTTGTACAATGTCTCCTTATGATTTATATAGGAAAATTAATATTTTCCAAACTGCCCTTAAAGTCAATTTGAATTAGTATTTGTTGTCCTCCTTAACTGATGCCCTCTAGATGCTCTTTGCCTAACATCTATGCTGTCTGTGGATGCGGCTATCTGTGAAGAGTATTTGGAAGCTACAGCTGGTAGAGAATGCAGCAACTTAGTTACCAGCTTGTTTCTAAGTCCAATTCAAGGTGTTGGTTATTAGCTTTAAAGCCCATTATGACATGGATTCAAGGTATCTTCCCAATGTGATCAATTCGCTCAACCTTATCTGTCAAGGAATTCTGGCTGGCAGGGTCAAGGAGAAGAGCCTTTTCCATTGTGGCCCCTGCCCTGTTGAACATTTTGTTGAACAATCTGCTTCCAGAGTTGAGATCTGCCTCCAAAACCTGATTTTGCCAGCTGACTTGGTGCCCTGATGGGGACGCCCTTCATTGAAAGTGGTTGATAGGTTAAGAAAGAAGAGCTCACCCATATGCCGACCCCCAGGGGGAGGGCCTTCTCTGTGGCAGCACCTGCCCTCTGGAACGATTTGCCCCCGGAGATTTGGAGGATATCAGGTCTCCAGGTTTTTCGCCGTGCCCTAAAAACTTCTTTTTCAGCAAGCAGGGCTGGCGTAACCCCTCCCCCTTTTCTGAGATATTAGATTTTAATTATAAAACGGGTTTTAATTGGTAGATTTTAAAATCTTTGGCCATAATATATAATTCTTTTATATTTCTTTTAAATTTTGTATTGTGTTTTTACTTGGCTGTGCACCGCCCTGAGTCCAGCAGGAGAAGGGCAGTATACAAATTTAATAAATAATAATAAATAAATAATAATAATAATGCCATCTGCCCTTTAGTTTTTATTTAAATCTTTTAATTTTAACTGTTTTTATATTTATCTTTTTAACATTTTGTAACCATCCTGAGTTATTTTATCGGTGAGAGGGGTGGCATTTAAATTTAAGAAATAAACAAAAATAAAATCTTGTGTTCTATCTGATTTGTAATTACCAGGTGGGAACCTGGGGGATCAAATGCAAATGAAGAGCATTGCACATTCAGTACAAAAAAAGAGAGGAAAATTTAGCCTAAAAGACCCATAATTTCAGCACCTAAAACTATAAAAATCCATATATTGTTCTTTCAATTCTTCAAATGCATCTTACATCTTTTCAACTTGCTGCATTACTTATGTCAGAAAGGAGAGAAGCTATAACTTAAGAAATAGAGGTATCTACTGAATATCTAATCAGATCATATATTTCAACATATGATTTTCCAGGAAAGTACATTTACCTTTTTGCCACAGGACTTCGATTGTGTAATGTCCTGTCTAATGTGATATGAGAAACCTTCAATTATTTTTGACCTTGTTAAATGGTTATCACTTCAAATTGGCAGTCGTGTCTTGTATGACCAGTTAGTCTGCATAGCTCTCATTCTTAAAAAAAAAATGTAGTCAGGTAACTTTAACTGGGGGTTGTTTTTTTTTTTTTTTGTCAAAACTGAAAGTAGGCTTAGACATTTTTATTACTAATCAAACAATTACAATGCATCAAGATACAAGTTGTCTTTCAGGTGTATGGAACTCCCTTCCACTTGCCTATTTTTGGAGGTAATTTTCAAGGCAGACAACAAAAATGAGATGTATATTGAATATATGTTGACTTCTGCTGAGCTTGGTAGATCGCAGCTATGCAGTAGTCCCTTCAAAGGAGCATAAAATGTTCTTTAAGCTGAAATGAGCTGTTTCTTCTTGCTGCAAGGAGGTAAACTACTGGGAGATAGAGGCCAAAGGGTGGGGGCCAGTGGGTGGGCGGGGCTACATTCTGTGTATAAAATGCACCTAAATTTTCACCCCCTTTTAGGGGGGAAAAAGGTGCATCTTATACGCCGAAAAATATGACAATTAACATATAATCTGCAGTAGCTTTATCTATATTGAATGGCACTGCATATTTGAGGCTGACATCCTGATTGCTTGGTAGACATTTAAAGGCTTCTGACAATTCAAATCAAATCAAATCTTTATTGTCAATGCACAATATGTGTACAATGAGATTGAATGAGCCTCCCTTGGTCCACCCCTTCTCCATCGAAAACACAGAATACATCTCAATAACTCAGTAAATAAATGAAAAAAGCCCTAACCCAAATAAGTAATAACTAGCACACATTCCCATATACATATATGTATATAACATTATATTATATTACACCGGTATAAACATGTTGCATGTTGTGCTGGCCCTGCAAGTCTATTATATTAAACCTGATTGTGGTGTTAAGTTGCATTCAGCAGTCTGACGGCCCATGGATAAAAGCTATTTTTCAGCCTATTTGTTCAGCTGGCTATGCTGCTATATCTCCTGCCCAATGGTAGGAGAGTAAAGTTTTGACCAGGGTGTGAATCATCCCTGAGAATCCCCAAAGTCTACATCATGTTTAGCACTCATTGAAGGAATGTATGGCTGTTTTGTTGGTAACAAATGCCATTTTAAATAGATGTGTAGGCAGATAATGAAGCAATAATTCTCTTTCTCCGCCCCGCACTTTATACATTAATTGTAAAGATTGGTCCCTTCTAAAAGCCCAGCAATGGCTTATAGTTTAATTCTGATCATTTGCACATGTTCACATGTTACCAATGGCTAATTTTTCTCTTTAGTGATGCTTTCTGTGAACAAGAAAGTGACATAATTAGCTATTAAAATGTGTTTGCTTATTTATATAGTATTAAGCACACCCATTTACCAGAAAGTAAGCCTCAGTGAGCTTAGTAGCTATGTATGGGCTACATAATTAAAAAATAATTTCTAAAATATTTGCATTGCTTTTTATTGAACTATTACAAGCGAATTATGCATACGACAAATTTAAGATGCATGCATAAAATGTGAAAAAAAAATCTGACGACAACTTAGCAACCAGTACAGATATCTCAAAATAAAGATATAGGATAGTCCAAACCTGAACCTTCCTATCGATAGGCTTGAGTTGCTAGCTATGACTTTGGAATAGGGAGAACACATTGTGTAGCACTGTAAACTTGAATTCTAGGTGAGTGAGAATCTCTTAATGTGATTTCCCCTTTCATGTGCACAGCAGGTGTTTTCATACATGGTATTTTTTATTGAATTTTTCATTGTTTTGCTTAATTTACTAGATTGAGTTTAGTTTATTAGTGCTGTTTTTAATTAATTACACATGTATTTTTCCAGAAATATTTGTTATGCAAAATGTTTTGTCCCAGCAGTCCTTCATTTAAAGTTATTTTCTTGATATGCTACATCATTGAGTTCATCCTCTTGCATCACAGAATATTAAGCATCAAAGATAGACATTGAGGGTAATTATTCCACATTTACATTTTTGAAATGTTGTGAGGAATTATTTATGACAGTATGGAGGCTGCTTCTATGGTATTTCAAAATGCTTAGTTCTTACACTGTTCTGGTTAATTTTTCTAGTCTTTGCTCAATAGATGTAATCTTGCAAAATGATATATATGCTTTAAACAGTATTGTCTTACCTGCCTGGCTTCTCCCTTTTTTCTCCCTTGCTTTTTTTTTTAAAATTTGATTTATATGCTGCCCTTCTCCGGAGACTCAGGGCGGCTTACAATGCGCTAAGCTTTTCACGTTTTAGATGGACTATCAAGACTTTTGTTGCTACAAAGACCTGTAGTAGTCATAGCAGAGACTGTCAGTCCATGTTATCGTTCCAAATTAAATTGAAAACGATCAAGGATTCCCTGAAAACAAAAAACACTTCATTCCTGAGTGTTTGGGGAATGAAGAAGTGACAATATGGAAGCGCCCATACACACCATTAAAATAGGCCCATTGTAAACTATAGACTAAAGTAATGGCTACTATAATGTAAGTTATTCTAATTTAGTTGTGGCAAATTCTAGATCAGTGGTCTCAACCTTTTCAGCTTTGTGGATTGGTGGCAATGGGGGGAGGGGGAAGAAGATGGCACCACTTGCACAGCCCTGTTCCCAAAGGTCCAGAGCCCAGTCCTGGGTTGTGGCTCGGGGGTTGAGGACCTCTATTCTAGATCTAATTTACCTCATAGATGTACTGCCATGACTTCAGTTTATTACCACAGTTTAACAATATTTTTTCATAAAGGGGGTATTTTCTCAATATCTTTTGATTGTCTCAATTTTCTTTTGATAGTTGCCCATTCCTCCCTAAGGGTGAGACTTAATACTACCTAGAGCCGTGATGGCGAACCTATGGCACATGTGCCACAGGTGGCATGCGGGGCCATATTTGTGGGCACATGAGCATTGCCATAGCTCAGCTCCAGCTGATTTTTGGGCCTTCTGGGCCCACCGGAAGTTGGGAAATGGGCCATTTCTGGCCCCTCAGGGCCTCGGGAGGGGGGAAAGCTCATTTTGCCCTCCCCAGGCTCCAAGGAGCCTGGGGAGGGTGAAAAATGGGCCTACTGGGCCCACTGTGTCATCGCGTGCCAAAAGCAGGGAGAGCGCAGGGGGGTCACACGCACATGCACGGGGCATGCACAGGGGCATGTATGGGCAGGGCACATTGAATTCTAGGTGGGGCACACATTTGCATGACCCCCCTGCACTCCCCCTGCCTTTGGCACGCGACGGCAAAAAGGTTAGCCATCACTGAGGAAACCACATGGACTTTCCATTTATTATACCACAAACTGACTGTACAATATATCATGTACAAATACCAAATTATACCTCTAAATAATGTCAGTGTTGAATTGTGACTTCCAGACCCTTAGTAAACATCCAACAACCTTTGTTCTTTTGTGTTTAGTCAATCTGCAAAGCAAAAAAAAAATCATTTAATCTTGTGATTAAATAATCTGTGATGATCTTGATCTGGAGAATTTTTCAATGATTATTTTGTTCTCATTCTGGCTTTGTGAGTTAAACAGCTGCAATTCTCAGTTGGGCATCAGAACAATTTTCTGACTGGTAAGATGTGATTAAAATAGTTCTGACTGCCTCACAATGTGGTGGACTCTTCTTTATTCAAGACTTCTTTCACTTTTTTATTTTTCTTCTATGTCTGTTATTTTCCTGAGATTGATTTGTTAGATTTAGGAGCCATGGGACTCCCAAAGGACTGGCTAAATTTATACTTAAAGTAAGACAGCAATAAAAAAAATGCTAGAAAGAACATCCAGACAGGTATGATTTTTAAGATTTGTGGAACATTCTCAGAATTGGAGCTAAGCGCATCTCTGAGGGATATCATTCATAACTGCCCATGTGTCATGAAGGAATTTATTAGTGATAATAAGCAACTTAAATAGTACACAGAAGCTCACTGGCAACAAGCGAAGCTGTAGGAGCTGTAGTGACACATGGACATTCCAAGACATGCCAACATTGCCTGTGCTATTGCATTCTGGATCAGTTGCAACTTCTGAGTAGTCATCAAGGCCAACCCCATGTAGAATGCAATACAGGAGTCTAAGAAAGAGATGGCTAGGGCATGTCTGATAATCTGAAGGGCTTCCTGATCCAGAATGGATGTAACTGACAGACCAGATGAAGCTTTGTAAAACTCTTGATTTCAGCTGCAATGTGCATTCTAATCCCAGATTTGCAAAGCCCCCCAAATCCAGAGCCTTCCCAGTCTTGGCAGGACTGAGTCTGAGTTTATTTCTCTCCATCCAGACCAACAAAGTCTCCAGATCCTGAGATAGGAATTGACAATAGTACTTGGCTGGTATAGCATTGAGAAGTATTACTAGGTTTACCCACATATTGATAATAACAGACTCCAAAAGATTACCTCACCCTGTGGTTTCATGTAGATGCTCAACAGGAGGGGAAGGAATGTCAAACCCTGAGGCACCCCACAGGTGAGAGACTGGGCATTGGTCTTACCTTGCAGGGCCAAATTTCTTGATCGTTGTGTCATCGTCCAGACATGGGCTGCTTCAGTCGGATGTGTCACTGGCTGAGCCATAGTTTTTTGACCACGCCCCTTGCTCCTCTCTTTGGGGCCCAGTTTGGTGAAGGAGGCCACAGGAAAGATCTCCAACAGGAACCACCACCCTCGGAGAAAGAAAACTGGTCAAACGGGACAACTGAAAAATAAACTTCTTTAACCTTAACAAATAAACTGTACAGGCCCTGAGATAGAGGGATGGTTTGGATGATGACACGATCAAGAAATTTGGCCTTCAAGGTAAGACCAATGCCCAATTTCCTTGATTTGGTTGTGTCATCGTCCAGACATGGGACATACCAAAGTTTTGGCAGTCCTAAGGGCGGGATGACGAAGGGCCTGGGGAGACCCCTGTCTGGTGCACCTGTTGCAGAACCCTCCTGCCAAAAGATGCTTCCGCAGAAGCAAATTTATCTAACCTGTAATGTCTAATAAATGGCGAGAAGGTGAACCAGGTGGCCGCCCTGCAGACTTCCTTGAGGGAAGCCTGAGTTGCCCAGGCTGCCGAAGTAGCTGCACTCCGGGTGGAGTGAGCAGTAATACGACTGGGAATAGGGACCGCCTGGGCCTGATATGCTGAGGCAATGCATGCTCTGATCCAACGACCAATAGTTGCAGAGGAAACTTTATGTCCTAGGGAATTAGGCAAAAAGGAGATAAACAAGGCCTCAGATTTCCTGAAAGGGGCCGTTCGTTTAATGTATATTCTTAGAGCCCTCCGCACATCTAAGGTGTGCCACCTTCGCTCCAAGTAATGGGAAGGCCGAGGACAGAAATTGGGGAGAATGATATCCTGAGTTCTATGAAAAAGGGAATTAACTTTGGGAATGAAAGAGGGATCCAGTCTTAAGATGACAGTGTCAGGTCGGAAGATACAGAGATCCTCTGTAACAGAGAGAGCTGCCAGCTCTGAAATACGGTGAGCTGAAGTTATGGCCACTAGGAAGGCTACTTTAAGGGTGAGGAAACGAAGGTGGACGGTGCGGAGGGGCTCAAAGGGAGATTCAGTTAAGGCGTTAAGGACTCTGGGTAAATCCCAAGTGGGATACCTATGAATTGAGGAAGGCCGTAAGAGCCTGACTCCTCTTAGGAATTTTTTAATAACAGGGTGGTGAGCGAGTGACTGTTCAGAGGGATTGGATAAGGCCGTAGAAAGTGCCGCCACATGCCTTCTAAGGGTGCTGTGGGCCAGACCGCGGTCCAAGCCATCCTGCAGGAATTCTAGGACCTGGGGAGGAGAGGCTGAAAGAGGATTGACCTGGTGGGACCTACACCATCTTATAAAAGCAACCCAGGTGATATTGTAAAGCCTAACTGTGGACCTGCGTCTACAAGCCTGTACAGTAGGAATCACTCTATCTGAATACATGTCCCGCTTTAGGAGGGCCCTCTCAAGTGCCAAGCAGTCAGTTGGAGCCACTGAGGTTCCGGATGGATCAAGACTCCTTGCCGCAGGACGATCTGGTCCGATGGAATCCTCCAATGTTGTGATATGGAGAGATTGACCAGATCTGCAAACCACGGGCGTCGTGGCCAGTGCGGAGCTACGAGGATTATTTTCGCTCTGTCGGTGACCACTTTCCGAAGCAAGGCTTGGATTAGAGGCAGAGGTGGGAAGGCATAGTGGAGACCGGGAGGCCATGTGAGATGGAGAGCATTGATCCCTTCCGCTCCCGGAGACGGGAACCTCGAGAAGAAGCAAGTGTTCAGATTCGTTGCAAAGATGGCTATGTTCGGCAACCCGAACCTGTTGCTTATTGCTTGGAAAATGTCTGGATGGAGCTGCCACTCGGCATTGTCTATCTGGGTCCTGCTGAGGAAATCTGCTTGTGTGTTCTCCGTCCCTGCTATGTGATCTGCTCGGATGGAGAGGAGATGTTGCTCGGCCCACTTGCCCAGCCGAAAAGCTTCCTCCATTGAGCGAGTCCCCCCTTGACGATTGACATGTGCTTTTGCCGCTATGTTGTCTTGTCAGCACCAGAACATGATGGTGTTGAACAAATTGTTGAAAGTGTGTGAGAGCCAGGCGGATGGCCTTCAGTTCTAACCAAATTATGGGGTTGGTCAGGTCTGAAGGAGATCAACGACCCTGAGCCACGTGCAACTCAAGATGCGCTCCCCAGCCATGGAGACTGGCGTCTGTCGTGAGTGTGATCCTGTTCTGGTCCATGAAAAGACATCCCTTTTCTAGAGAAGGCGATGTCCACCAGTGTAGTGATCGCCTGACAGAGAGTGGAACTCTTACAGTGGCCATGGTATGAGCTTGCCGCTTCCATTGGAAATGAAGTAGAAACCACTGCAAGTGTCGGGTGTGAAGGCGCGCCCAAGGGACGATCTGAATGCAGGAGATCATCTTGCTTAGAAGCTTTGACAAGGTGGCCAGTGGCACAGAAGGATTTTTGTGAATGTGAGCTATCATGCCTTTGATGTTGGCTCGTCGTTCCAAAGACAGGTAGACTGCGCCTTGAAGTGTATCTATAATGGCACCGAGGTGGACAAGTCTGTGGACTGGCACTAATTGGCTCTTCTTGTAGTTGACCAGGAACCTGTGTTCGTTCAAAGTTCGAATTATGATGTTGAGATCGTGTAAGGCTTGATCATGAGAGTGAGCAAGAATCAAAATATCATCCAGGTAAGCCTGGAGCCTTACGGGTTGTTGTCTCAGGTGAGCCGCTACGACCGCCAGGACCTTTGTGAAGACCCTCGGGGCCGATGCCAGACCGAAGGGGAGGGCTTGGTACTGTAGATGTTTTCCTGCATAGCGGAAGTGGAGATACTGTCGAGGCTTTGGCAGAATGGGAATGTGAAGGTAAGCCTGCATGAGATCTATGGAAACTAGAAAGTCATTGGGACGAATCCCCTGAAGAATAGAGGTTAGTGAACACATTTTGAATCTGCGATATACTATGTAAGAATTGAGAGATTTTAGATCCAATATTGCCCTCCACCCACCCAACTGTTTCGGAACCACAAACAGGATAGAGTAAAAACCTTGTTTCCATTCGGTTTGGGAAACCTCCTCTATGGCGTGTATATGCAGGAGGTGCTGAACAACTTGGTCCATCAGATGGCGTCCGGACTCACTGCTGTAAGGCAGGCATTGAATGAAACGGGTCGGAGGTGTGGAGAGAAATTCCAGAGGGAGGCCAAACGTTACTATAGAGAGGACCCAGAAGTCTGGGGTAGAGTCTTTCCACCTGTCTGTGAAGAGAGCCAGGCGGCCTCCAATGGGAGGATTTGGCGATGAATCACTTACGGCTGTGGGACTGGCGGTAGCCGGAGCCACGAAAGGGCTGCTTAGACTGTGTGAACTGCCTGCCCCTGTCTTGAAAGGACTGACTGTCCGAGGACTGGCTTGATCCCTGAGGGTAACCCTGCTGGGAGGTGTTTCCTTGGTAATAGGGACGAAAGGATGCCCTCCTGTAATAAGGAGAGGATCGTCTGTCAGCACGCGCAGATGTTGATGGCAGAATCTTATGCTTGTCCCTTGTTTCAATGAGGAGAGGATCGAGTGACTCACCAAATAATTTTTCTGCAGAATATGGAGCTGCAGCCAAACGCCATTTGGCCCGAAGATCTGCTGGCCACTGACGGAGCCAGATCATCCTGCGGGCTGATACAGTAGAGGCTAGGGCTCTAGAGGCGAACTTAGCCGAATTCAGAGTGGCATCAGCTGAGAATTGAGTAGCAGCTATGATTTTATTGATATCTTGATGGAGGCGAACCTCACTAGGGGCTCTCTTGCTTGCAATTGCTGAAGCCAAAGGATGGTTGATTGGTTGAAAAAGGAAGCTGAGGCAGCCGATTGAATTGCCCAAGCTGCTGCCTGGTGATTCTTTTTGCAGAGGAAATCTAAGTTTTTATCCTCTGGTTGTAAACCCTCGGAAGTATCTCCCGTCACATATGAGGAGGGAGATGAGAGAGCTGCTATAGGGCTGTCCACTGGGGGGACTTGCAACAGTTGAGCAAATTTAGGTGCAACTGTGTAATATTTCTTATCTGAGGCAAGGGCAGAGACCATGGCTGCAGGGCTAGACCATTGTTTCTTAACCACATCTGTGAATAATTGAGGAATTGGAACATAGGATTGTTCAGGAGTAGGTTCAGAAAAAAGTCCTTTTTTATGGCCTTGGGCTTCACGCATTTCCTTAACATAATCATCCTTGTCTAGAGCTGCAGTAAGGCGTGCCTTATGCAAAAGAGATTTAAATTTGTGTGGGGGAAATAAATCTGTGAAGGCAGGTTGATCCTGAATTACACCCTCATCATCCGATAAATCAGAATGGTGATCCTCCTCCAATGCAAAGGATTCACTTGCTCTTGAAGCTGCAGGGGAATGAGATCCCGTGAGGCTAACTGCAGGAGAAACTCTAGCATGAGTAGAATGCTCAGAAATTAATGAGCTAGAACGATGGCTTTTACAGGCATCCGCCACATGAGATGTGATGGCTTGATCAATTAAGGCTTTTAATCTTTCAGGCAAATTTTCAAAAAGTTCCTCAGGGGTATGTTCTTGCAAGGGCGGCTCCCTTGCAGAATCAACTGGTGTCACAAGTCTGCCAGAATCAGGAGTAGCAGGAGTAATTAATTTACTTGCAAATGGATTTTGCAGAGTGCTTTTTTCTTCCTGTATAAGAATCCCACCCTCACCTTCTGAAGACCAGGCCTGGTGAACTTCAACAACAGGGAGGGGGGGGAGTAGGAGGAGTGGGGGAATTTCCTCACTGGCCGCATGGTCAATGGCCTTTGTAATATGTTTCTCTAAAGCCTTATGCCTCTGTTCCAAATCTTTTTCTTCTGCTTTAGAAGAGTGCTTGCGTTTGGAAGTTGCTTTTTTTCCTGGAGACATGGTATTTCCCTCCCCCTGGGAAGAACGCTCTGCCATTGCAATAGTATACTCATTGCGACCAAGATGTCGACTGGAAAGATTTTTAGTTTCACTTTTGCCATGTGGTAAGATAAACAAAAGGCAGAGACTCTGGCGTTTGCTCAATGGCTGCCAGGTAACACGTGAGCAGGATATTCGCTGCTCCAGATGTGACTGTCCAGGCGGACCTAGAAACAGCCCCTAATAAGCGCCTTTTTAAACAGCCACAAAAAAATCCAGGCTGCAAAAATGCCACTGGAGAGTGCAAGGAAACCTTACAACTCTCCCTGTAGAAGCTCTGTTGGTGGTATAGGAGGATTGGGACCCAAAATGTTTAAAAATCCTCCTATGGACTCGTTGGTGGCAAAGCAGCAATTTTCGGCTCTCCAAAGTGCCGCGGCGCTTCAAAGGGCCGGCCTACAGGTGTTCTGTGGTCCGGGAGCTGAGGGCAGCGGCGGCGGCCGATTTTAGCGATTCTGGGGTGATTCCAGAAAATCGCTATAAACGTTGGTGGCAAAGTGGTTTGAGACCCCTTGCACTTTCGTTGGTGGTATAGGGCTAAAAAGCCCCACCAAAGGAAAAGTTTTAAAAATCGTGCGAAAGAGGCTTCCAAAATGGCCACCGCCCTGGAGCAAGTAAAGCCTAGATCAGGCTGCTCCAATACAGAGGTATACCGGTAGGCCAGAAAAGAGAAAGAAAAGTTTTTAAAACTAGCCTAGTAGACCGGTACCCTCGGAAAAAATACAATTTAAAAGTAGAAATTAAAATGAAGAAATAAGAAAATAAAAGATCAAAAAACTTACAATTTAAATGCAATCGAACAGACCTGGGCTGAGAGCCAGATCTTTAGGAGATGTTACTCTCAGGCCGACTGAGCCTAACCTGGGCCCCAAAGGGAGGAGCAAGGGGCGTGGTCAAAAAACTATGGCTTAGCCAGTGACACATCCGACTGAAGCAGCCTGTGTCTGGATGATGACACAACCAAATCAAGGAAATTGTGGGTATGTCACCTTTCCCACATCAATGTTGATTGGAACCAGCTGATGAGAGCCACCGCAACACAGTGCTGCCAACTCCTAAAACCCACAACTGGCCAGAAAGATACTGTAATCAATGGCATTTAAAAACCATACAGAGATTAAGGAGCACCAGAATAGAGCACCACCCTCATCCCAAGTCATTCAGAGGTCATCAGGAAGTACAAATAATGCTGTCTCCATACTGAATCCCAGATGAAATGAGTTAAGATAATCAACTTCTTTCAGGTTCCTCTGTTACCTTTATCGTATTGGCTCCTTGCCTAATACAGATGGTCCTCAGTTAACAATGGCAACTGGGATCTGAATTGCCAACATTAAGTGATATTGTTAAGCAAATCTCCACAGGTCATTAAGCAATCATCTGACTATGTTCCCTAAAAAGGGAAAGTTGGCAGTTGCCCAAAATTGTCAGGTTTGAGGGGGAGAACACCACCCATTCTCCCAAACAGGCTGATACCACTGCCTGGGCCCAAATATAGGTCACCTCCCAGTATGTTGTGCTATTGAAGCTCTTCTGATTGAAGTTCTGATAGAAGTTTTTAGAGAGAAGCAAAGCTATTGAATGTTCCCTTGAGAATATATACTTACTAGTAGAATTCGACTGTAGAGTTTGGACTGACTTTGCATCATGCTTTTGCATGCTTTGTTAAATAGTGACATATACCACATACTACAGTTAATTGGTTTTCATAATTTGTTAAATTTAATCCATGGTTGACAAACCATGATACCTAGGTTCATGGAATTTGCTAACACAAATCACAATGTGATGCACAGTGATGCAGTTTTTGTTTCGAATGCAGTGTGTGATGATGAGTTGGTATTTTACCAATACCAGTACAACAATGGTCTGGAATAGTGCAGTTTTCCCATCATTAAAAGTTCATTTGCGTAGTTCACTGGTTGATTAGCTCCTAGATCTGGTCTGATTAGCCCTTGCTCCACCAATCAAGACTTTCCTAGGATTTTATTTTAATCTAAGTTATGTAAGAAAATAATTATTAGAAAAGGGGAAAACAGAGAAGCCCAAACATTATTTTCTCTGTACAATATAATACAATATTTAGCATGTTTTTTTGTTAATATAATTGACTGTTTGGGATTGGATATGTATAATGTAACTGTGCTCTTTTTGGGGTGGGGTAGGGTACAAGATAGTGGGATTCAAATCCCGGCGTTACCGGTTCGCTATCGGTGGCGCTTCCCCGCATGCACAGAGCATTTTTAATGATGTCTGGGTGGGTGGGTGGAGCCTCCCACCTCTGCCGCTACCGGTTCGCCTGAACCAGGGCGAACCGGTAGAAACCTACCCCTGGTACACACGTTTTTTAATCACACATACCTGCTAGCTGTAGGAGTTTTAGGATCAGGAGATACGATTTATAATAAGAAGGGATAGCTAGAATTAAAAGTTGGCAAATCTGAACTGGAGAGAACCAGCTTCTAAAGCCATCAGGATTAAACTGATCTCAAAACAAATGATTCAGAAATACCTGGAAATGTTCATTCTGCCTTGCCTGGGCTAGCGTCCAGCTTCATGAATCTCACACCAGAAATTTTTCTCCGTTCCACTTGATAAATTAGGTCCTCCTGCCCAAAATATCTGAATTTTGCAGTTAGCTGTCTGAGATATGTTTAAAACATTACACTTTACACTTTGTCTATGTGCATAAATTGGATGTGTGTGTGTGTGTGTATGTATCTCTTTCTCACTGTATATATCTCCATGGAAAAAAAAGCAAGGCATTGGGGCATGAGCCCAAAATTTCAACTTAAATTTAATGTGCGATTTGCCCATCTCTTGCCAGAAGAAACTCAATAGTGTTTGCAAATAAGCCTCTTTACAGGGATATTTTTCTTTCACGGTTTTAATTCTAACTTAACTTTTGTGGTCCACATCCCATATTTAAAAGGTTCCTAAGGGGATATGGGTAAGTGAGTCACTTGCCTATTGTCCCTTGTCACATTTTAGTTTTTTCATTTTGCTCATTTGAATTTGTAGTTTTTGTTAGGCAAATAAATAAATAAAATAAATATGTCAGAGCAAGTATTCATCAATCAATCTACTTCAATGTGAGGTCTCCAAAACTTTTGGAATTCTTTCTCTATAATTTCTGCAAATAGGGGAATGCTGCCTAGAGAAGGTTAAATTAAAGTTCAACAGATCTATAAGGTAAACCATTTTGAAAAATTGTTGCAAGGTTTATGGATTTATTTTACTTTAGATGTTCTTACTTTAGTAAGATTTTTTTGTTTACGGACTTTGGGTTGCCTTGGCTTGTTTCTTCACTACCTTGCCTTAAAGCCAAGTTCAACATCCTTGTCAGGTTCAACAATGATTGGACTTGTGAGGTTAGGAGATTATGATATTTCATCTAGAAATCTGACACACAATAGGATAAATATTTTTATGTTGTTTTTCAGCCATTTTCAGAAAGTGGAAATTCATATTGGAGGCTGTCTTGGGAACAACCATTACATCTACAAGAGGTAGCATAATTCTTATCCTATCACAGACTCAGCACTGATTCTACAATGTCTAGTATAGATCCATTTCAGCAGATTATGGTAAGTGGATAATTGTTTTATTTTGATTACCCAAAATAATTAGTTTAATTATGGTAACAAATATTAGGGCCTGCATGTTTTGAAATATAGAGATAGGAAAAATTTAAAATAAAGAAATAAAACGGAAAGGCACTGGATTAAACTAAATAGTTCAAATTGATTGCTAGAAGGGCTAGAAATTCTATAAAAAGAAACTGTACTAACTGCACTATGGAATTGATTCTGAAAACCTGTAGGAAATTAAAATATTTAGATATTTGAGCTTACAATATCCAAGCATTCCAGGGTCCTGGAACAAGTTCTTGCCATTTATATTGCAGAGATGCTCCAACTCTTAACAAAATATATATTTGTTTTGAAAGCTAGCAAATAATTAATTTATTATTTATTCATTAGTTCGATTTATATGCCGCCCTTCTCCGGAGACTCAGGGCGACTTATAATGCATTAAGCAATAGCCTTCATACTTTTGTATAGTCCTGCTTATAAATTGTATTTATTTCAGAAGAAACTAAAGTAGATTAGGTTATTGGCGTTCATTTGAAATAAGTAATTGTTCTGGTTCAGATACCACATTTTCTTAGTCTGCAAGCTGTATTCGGAAGATCAGGAACATGGCAACCGTTTCTGGTTCCCATTTCTTCTGTCTTCCCTCAAAGCAAGCTTTTTTATTTCCTTCTATGGTTTGCTATGGTTATTAGGCCTTTGTCAAGAAGTTCCAAGTAATCCTGAATCCTGATTGCTTATTTATTTCTTTAAGTGTTTGCAGCCAGTGTTGTTTAAACTGACCTAAGCTGACAGCAAGCTGTGGTTACAACAAACCACTGAAAGGAGCCATGCTAGAGAGAGAGAAGGAAGCTGCAAAAGAAATACCCTGATTGAACTTTCTATTCCTTATGCATCCTTTATATCTGATTATTGTAACCTTTTCCACAAGGATGTAGTCATTATATTCTTTTAAGTGCAACAATAGCTCATACTTACAAAACAGCATGGCTGTTTCACTTCGACTATACTGTTACCGGGTTAATGTTACCCAGAGCTTCTTTTGTCTATTTCACTCAACTTTAGTAAAATAAGGAAAATTATTTTAATTAGTAAATTAAATCAACATTCATAATTGTATAACTTTGAATATGCCTATGTAGGGCTGTATCGTAGAAGAAAGTCATTTTTTCGTACTGCAGTTGTGAACCCATTCCAAAATGTTAGAGTATTTAGCAGACCAGCAATTTAGCAAAATCTGTAAATTCAGTGTAAGCTGTCCACCAACTGCTATCTTACTGCCTGGAACTCTCCATGCTGTAATAGAGAATGTGTCAATTCCCATTATATACGAAAGAGGTCTTTAAAGAAAAACACCACACAACCTAGATCAGTGATGGCTAACCTTTTTGCCATTGCGTGCCAAAAGTGGGGGGAGCACAGGGGGTCACGTGTGTGTGCCCGCCCACACCCATAAATCTCCTGTGCACTGCTTGGAGTGTCCAGGCATGGGTGTTTATCAGCCAGTTATGACATCACTGAGTTGGAATTTCTTTGGCCACGCCTTCCTCCTTCCGGCCGAGCCTCAGTTTTTTTTCCAACTCAGCCAGAGGAAAGACTTATTTGAGTTGGCTCTTCATTTTTGCTTAAATTTCAATATATAATTGGCCAAATTAAAATAACCCCCCCCCCAAACCCCCCTGGGCCTCTTTAAAATTGGCTTGGGTGGCTGAGGCAGTGAGAGTGAGCTGTGAGTCAGCACTCTGCAACGCAGGGATAAGATCGCTGTGGTGGCAGCCATTACTCCCTGATTCTCATCAGCAGTTGGGAACGTGAGGAGGTCATTTTTAGCCTCAGAGAGATCCAAGGCTTGAATTTCGCTGCAGATTGCTGCTGGAGCGCAGCAGATCACTGGAGGGAGAGTGCTGACCACACGGCCGATAGCTGCCATTTTGTTGGCGGTGGCCATTTTGTTTTGGGCTTGTAACGCAGCAAAATACAGATTTAAAGGCAGCTAGGCAAAGATCTGCAATCTGGGTGCCTTTGCATGCAAGTAGACTGTTTTCTTCTTGGGATCAGCATTTTTGTGGCCTGGGAGTCTGTGTAGCAGCCTTGTTTTGTCTCTTTAACTCCTGGAGTGCCCCTTGATTGCTGCTGCTGCTGCTGCTGCTTATTATTATTATTATTATTGCAAACAAACCGTGTTGCCGGTTTAGCAATTAAGAGCCCTGAACTGAGCTGTGAGTAACCCCCTGTTTCTTACTACCTTATTATTTGGGTTGAATCTCTCAATTTGTGTCCATTATGGCCAATAGCAGTGATTCTGAGGGGTCTTCTACACCTCAACCTCAGCCAGAAGGCTCTAACATTAATAAGCCAAGATTGAGATCCAGTAAGCCTTCTGTTAACACTCAAGCTAAACAGACTAAATCTTCTGTAGCTGCTGATACGGATGCCCTGAGAAGGCAAAAAGCCTTGGAAAAGCATTTTGCAAAAGCTCAACAACAGGCTGCAGCTCCCAGATCCCCTGTGGGTTCAAGGGATCAGGGTGGGGCTTCTCATATTTTTCCCACTGTTATAATAAATCAGGAAATACAGGAGGAGCAACCTAACTGGTCTCCCACTATTATTCAGGAACAACATGGGTTTCAAACTGTTCCTTTTCAGGAAGGTTATATCTTACCCACTGTTCAGTCCCCTGCTGAGCCTTCTCAGGTGCCAGGCAGACAGGGCTCTGTGCCTTCGGCCACCTTTACGCCCACAGCAGCAGGACTCCGCCCTCTGGAACCAGTGCAGCAAAGTTTGTCCTCAGAATTATGTTTTGCCATTGTTCAAACCATTACTCAAGGTACTGATGAGGCATTAGCCCAGAGAGGTATTTTGGCTCCTTCCCATCCTGGGCCTTCCAGGGCAGCCCCTGTGACTCAGCCACCTAGGCATAGGGATCACAGGGAGGAATCCTATCAGGATACTCAATCCCTTCGCAGTGAGGATTCACTGGAAGGTGAGGAGGAATTGGATGAATTTGAGATGTCAGGGGATGAGGGCATTGCTCAGGACAAACCAGTTTACTGGTCTATTCCTCCCTCATCTTTTCAGAACCTTATTAATTAAGGCTAAAATGACTGCTAATATGGGCCAAGTGGATCAATCTGCTTCAGCTCCTAAGGATTCTCAGGATCTTTGTGCTAGCCTGTTTTCTGAACAGGTCACTACTCAGGAGGTTATCCCATCTCCACAATTTTTTGTGGATACAATTAAAAGACAGTGGGAACATCCTATCTCTGTTCCTCCTCCTAGTAGCATGGATAAAAAGATGTATTCAGTGGAAAAGGAACTTGAGGATTTTCTCCAAATTCCTACCGTGGAGTCTCCCTTGACTAATTTGGCTTCTGCTTCTATTCTTCCCTCTGATAACGCAGAAGGGTTGAAGTCAGAGGATAGGAAGGCGGATTTGGCTGCACATAAAACTCATCAGGCTGCCGCTTGGACTATTAGATCTGCTACTGCAGCTTCCTTTATGGCCAGGACATCTTTCCTATGGTTCAAGCAGCTTCAAGCCAGAGCTTCCCGGAGGATCTCTGCCTACAGCAAGATCTTAGTAAGCTGATTGCTGCAACGGAATACACAGCAGATGCCTCTATTACTGCTGCAAAATTTGCCCCTAGGGCTCTAGCTTCTAATGTGGCATCTAGACGTTTGTTATGGCTACGCCAATGGCAGGCAGATGCCAGGTCTAAAGGGCGTCTGGCAGCTGCACCCTTTAAAGGACAACAGCTTTTTGGAGATGTGTTAGATCCCATCCTGGTGGAAGGGAAAGACAAGAGGAAGGTGCTATCCCAGCTGCATAGGAGATATGATAGGAGACCAATGCCTTATTATCGTAGGCAGCCCTTTCGGAATACAGAGGCGGGATTCCCCGCCTCCCATTCTCAGAGACCTTATTTCCAGGGAGGAGACAGATCTCAGGACAGGTCAGGGTTCCGAGACAGATCTCGGCAGCCACAGTCCAGGCGCCCCTACAGGGGTTCAGAGGGACGCCCTTACTGCCGTTCCAAGTGACTCTTGGGCCCACATCCCTATGGGCGGCAGGTTAAAGATGTTTGCCGACCAGTGGAGGGATTCCACCATGGATGCGTGGGCCTTACAAACTGTAACTCTCGGACTAACTTTAGAATTTTGTTCCAGACCCCCTCATCGTTTCATTTAGTGTCCAGTACCCAGGGAGGCCACCAAGAGGGCCATGATGGAGACTGAGATTCAGCATTTGCTGGATATCTCAGCCATAGCACCGGTACCAATTGGTCAAAGGGGTTTGGGGTTTTACTCCATACTCTTTCTGGTACCCAAGAGCTCGGGGGGGGGGGTCAAAGGGCAATTTTGAATCTGAAAGACCTCAATATTCATGTAAAGTGCAAGAGGTTCAAAACGCACTCACTACATTCAATCCTGGGAGGCCTCAGACAAGGGGATTTTTTGACAGCGATAGATCTCAAGGAGGTCTACCTCTATGTGCCCATAAGGATATCCCACAGGAGGTTTCTCAGGTTTGCCTTTGTGGGCCGTCACTGGCAATACCAGGCCCTTCCCTTTGGCCTGTCATCAGCACCACGCACCTTCACCAAATTACTAGACATGGTGGCGGCGCAATTGCGAGCCCATCCTGTCCGCCTACAGTACTATCTGGACAATGTGCTGTTCCAGTCATCGTCCCCCGGCCAGGCAGAATGGGACCTACATCTCACCATCCAGACTCTGCAGGATCATGGCTTCTCAGTAAACTGGGAGAAAAGCCATTTGACTCCGTCTACCAGACTAGTACATTTAGGGGTGGTAATAGACACCCAGTTATCCCAGGTGTTCCTGTCACAGGACCGCAGGGACAGTATAAGACAGCTAATAAGGCAGGTTCAGGCGTCAAGGTCAGTGCCCCTCCTTCTTCTTTCCCAACTGCTGGGGAAAATGATATCTTGCCTGGCCATAGTTCCCTGGGCTTGGTTTCACACCAGGGCCTTACAGTGGTTCCTCTTTCCCAGTCAAAAGTCAGGGTGCAGCAACTCACTGGGCAGGATCAGGGTTCCTCCACAGGTGCTTCGCTCCTTGGATTGGTGGCTGTTGGAGGCCTTGGAGAAAGTATGTCTGTTTTGGGATCCTCCCAGACTGGTATTGACATCGGACGCCAGTCTTTTGGTTGGGGAGCATATCTGGGGTCCTCCGTGACTCAAGGGCGTTGGTCTCAGGAGGATCTCCACAACAATATCAACTGGCTGGAGCTGAGGGCAGCACACCTGGCGCTTCGACACTTTCAGACCGAGCTGTCAGATCAACACGTTCTGCTCTTAACAGACAACGTCACGGCCAAAGCGCATGTCAACCGTCAGGGAGGCACTCGTTCGAAAGATCTCATGCGCGAAGCGAGGAAGCTGTGCCTCTGGGCGGAGCGGCACCTTCGGTCTTTGAAGGCGGAGCACATCGCTGGGACGTCCAACTCCACAGCGGATTGGTTGAGCTGGACTACAATAGACCAGGCCGAATGGCGCCTTCACCTGGACTTGTTTCATCTCATCACAGCTCGTTTCGGGGACCTGATACTGGACTTGTTTACTACCCCACAGAATGCTCAAGTGCCGCGGTTTTTCACCAGATTTTGGACTCTGGCGGCAGAAGGGGTCAATGCCCTTTGCTGCCCGTGGCCTACTGAGTTGTTGTACGCATTTCCCCCGATTCCCCTACTCCAGAGGGTGATCAGCAAGATTCTGGAGGAGCAGGTGGAGGTGTTGCTGGTGGCACCGTATTGGCCGAGATGCCCATGGTTTGCAGACCTTATCTCACTGTCGACAGACCGACCATGGATATTACCACCACACCGGGTCTCCCTCAGTCAAGGCGCCCTTCACCATCCAGATCCTCAATGGCTCAAGTTAGCCGCCTGGTGATTGAGCGGGCAGCTCTCCAGAAGGAACACTACCCCTCTGAGATAATTTCCACCATTTTGGCTTCTAGGACGTTGTCAACTATTCGTATCTATGAAGCCACCTGGGTGGCGTTTTGTCAACTTTGTGTCAACAGCCGCGACGGTTCCGCAGGTCCTCACCTTTTTGCAGCACGGTCTGAAAAAGAAATTGTCCACCAATATGTCGTCAGGTTGCAGCCTTGGCAACTGTTTTACCAGGTGAGGGACCTATACCACTTTCACATCATCCCAAGGTTCGCAGCTTTTTGAAAGGTGCTGCCAACTTGTTGCCGCCCGTGGTTCACCGCTACCCATCTTGGACCTTTCGCTAGACTTGCAGGCACTCACCTCGCCTCCCTTTGAACCTTTGCGGACTGCCACACTTTTCAACTTTAAAGTTGCCTTTTTAGTGGCTATTACTTCTTCACGCAGAATTTCTGAACTAGCGGCACTTTTGGTCCGCCAGGATTTGTGCATTTTTCAACCGGACCGTGTCATTCTACGCTTGGACCCTACATTTGTACCAAAAGTTAATTCGTGGTTCTATAGGGCACAGGAACTTATTCTACCGGATTTCTGCCCTAATTCTAGGAATCAGACTGAGAAGCGCTGGCATACGCTTGATGTGCACAGAGCCTTACAGCATTATGTCAAGCGGACAGCCCCCTTTCGACGGACGGAGGCACTATTTGTCATTTTAGCCCACGTCAATGGGGAAGAAAGTTTCACCGTCTACCGTTGGTTGTTGGCTCAAGGTATGCATTGCCTTGGCATATGAACATCAAGCTTGTCCAGTGCCGCGTCGCATCACGGCACACTCTACTTTGGCTGCTTGGGCTATGCAAGCATCCATTTTGGACATCTGCAGAGCCGCGACTTCGCCTTCACTGTTCGTGAGGCACTACAAGTTGGACCAATTCGCATTAGCGGAGGCAGCATTTGGGAGGCGTGTCTTACAGAGAGTCCTGCTGGCCGAGGGGATCCTGAACCGATCTGCTTCCCTCCCATCATCAATTTAGCTTGGGTATATCCCATGCTTGGACACTCCAAGCAGTGCACAGGAGATTGAACATTGGGCTTACCTTGAATGTTCCATCTATGTGCACTGCTGGAGTGTCCAAATCCCACCCTGGCTTGTGCTGGTCCGGGGTCCAGGAGTGGTCGGTTCTTCCCTTTGATGGCGTCTTCCCTGGTTCTGGTTTCGTTGGGAAAAAACTGAGGCTCGGCCGGAAGGAGGAAGGCGTGGCCAAAGAAATTCCCACGCAGTGATGTCATAACTGGCTGATAAACACTCATGCTTGGACACTCCAGCAGTACACATAGATGGAACATTCAAAGTAAGCCCAATGTTCATTTTATGCACCTCACCCCCCATGCATGCACACATGACACCCCTGCGCTCCCCCTGCTTTAGACACTTGATGGCACGGTGGGCCCAGTAGACCTGTTTTTCGCCCTTCCCAGAGGCTTTCTAGGAAGTTGGCAAACAGGCCATTTCCGGCCTCTAGAAGGCCTCCAGGTGGGTGGGGAAGGCCGTTTTCGCCCTCCCTAGGCTCCTAGAAAGCCTCTGGAGCCTGGGGGAGAGAGAGAAACGGGCCTTCCCCCCACACTCACAGGCCCTCCGGAGGCAAGAAACAGATTGTTTCCCTACTCCGGTGGGCCCAGAAGGCCCGAAAATCAGCTGGCCAGTGCGCGCACACACGCTGGAGCTGAGCTCACGTGCCCACTGTTATGGCTCTGCGTGCCACAGGTTCGCCATCACAGACCTAGATTGTCTACCAGATTAACTGTTTTGTATCTTCATGCTGTTGGTTTGGGCTCAAAGAGAAAGAGAAATTGGATATTGATTAAAATAATCAAGCTGTACAGTATGTCCTAACAGTGGTTTGATTCTTAACTTGAAAGAAAGACTTCAAGATTTTCTCATTATATTTGGAGAGAAGCACTTCCACCAAATTTTTACAGATGCAAACTAAAAATTTAAGTGATTACCCTGTTGCATTTTTGTTTCTGAAATTATAATTTCTGCTAAAGAACTCTTTATTACTTTTAAGTTGCTGAAATACAACAAAAGGCATGTAGTTCTTATAAAATGAGGAACCCCAAATCATTAAGCATATGAAAACATCAATATATATCTACAAGAAATTCCATTGTGTACGTGCAAGAAACAAGTAACTGGGAAAATCCCTTCTAGTATAGGATTTCGGTTTCTATAGCTGAAGAGTACTAGATTTCCTATCTTGCTGGACAATGTTAATATTTAATTCTGGTCAATTTTGTCTCACTTCTTTATCCATTTATGTTTTGTTCAGTTTTGCACAATTATTTGTATCTCTTGAAAGTTGATGCTCTACTTGTTCCTTCTTGGTTCATTTTATTTATTTATTTTTTAATATAATTTCATTTGGGGTATATTTTAGAATACACATATATCTTGCTTAGTGACCACAATTGGGGCTGGCAATTGTTCCTAAGCGCTGGAATCACTAATTGGAAAATCATGTAACCATGACTGGCTTATGACTGGCTCACTTCCAATTTGGTTGTTAGGTGAATCACTGTGTTTGATACGTGCAATTTTACTTCTGAGTTCCTCCTTAACTCTGCTTGTTGGAAGCTGGTTGTGAAGTCCAGAAATAGTGACTGTAGGACAGTGGGACATTTTGACAGTTATAAATGCATACCAGTTGTAAAGCACCAAAGTGGCAATCATGCAACCATGGGATGTTGTAATGGTTGTAAATGCAAGGATTTGTTTTTTTATACTGTTGTAATCTTGAACGTCATTAAACAAAGCAGTTGGTAAGTGAGGATTACTTGTAAACTCAGATCAGGTAGAAATACATGTGCTAAGAACCAATGTTCTTGTTTGCTGTCCTTGATAGCACCTTGGTCATAATATTATTTAGTAGGAACAATGATCACCAGATCAAAGTGATATGGAGTTGTAAAATCAGGAGTTAATCACCACAAATTATCTTGTATTGGTAGCTCCTCTCAGCAGTTCATATCTTGGGCTTTCTGAGTAACCTCTGAAAAAACAAAACTTTTTTTGTTAAAAAAAGATACATTTAATAACTTCACCTTGAAGATATTAGTTTCTTTAGTTCTTTAATATGTGGCAGCAAGTGAAACACCTATTAGGTAAACTGGATGAATCATTTTTAATGTGATACTATTTGTTTTCAATATCTGGGAATTAGCTAAGTGTTTTGGCTGCTTAACTTCATACGTTAGGGAAACAACTCAACAGTTACTGTAAAAATTATCACATGCTCTCAAATGCACATGTTTTCTACATGAAGTTCATATTCCTGTAACTGTAGTCAAACAAAAATTAAGCTTGAGTTGTATCCATATCCTGTGGAAATAGTTGGCAAAACATGCTCACCAAGAAAGAAGGCCACCAAATCCTTCATCATAATGTTATTCTAAAAATATCCTTTACTTTCTCGGATTTTTTAAAATTTGTAATGTGGGTTTGACTCTTATGGCAGTCATATCCTTCTGAGATAACTAATAATTCTCAAAAAGCAATGTTGATGCAATAAGGGTTTTTTTTATCTCCCTCCCCCCCTTTTTATTTGAGGTTTGACTTAATGGGGCAAAAGAAATGGAAGTGGAATATTGCAAGTTGTGGTGAATAAAGTAGTAGTCATACTGTTCACAGATGCTTTGACATAAGCTTTGACTGCCATCTCCTGGATAAAGGGTTCAAGTTAGAAATATAACAATATGGTTTTTCCTTGCTTTATGCAAATTTGCTACTACGCAATTGATCATTTTCATCTAAGAATTAGCTTAATGTAAAAATAATTTGCCATTCTATAATTTCATGACAGGACTTTTCCCCACCAAACCTGTTTGAACATTTTCCCACCAAAATCTTTTTTCTGCCTTCACACATCCTGTGAGGTGGTTGTACCTCCCTCCCTCCCTCCCTTATATAAAATAAAATATATAAAATAAAAACAGCAACTGGACATAATTTGGAACAGCTTATAATTCTCCAAAGAGGGCCAGATATTTCTCTTTTTTTGCATATTAATATTATGACTCATTATTCAAGTAGATAAAGCTCATGGATCTCCCATCATTCATTAATAGGTGGAATCAGGCTGCTGAGCAGATAACTGCAGTATAGTTTAAAAGTAGTGGCTCTTTCCCCCCTGAGCAATCCAATAATTTTTGCCTTTGCATTTCTCTGACTCTACCAGCAATCCCTTAAGCGATTGCATTGTTAGGATCTGCTCTGATTGTTATCATCAACCAAGATAGCAAGATCGTACATGATTTTTTTTATTGCTTGGATTTGGTCCTGTCACTCAACAAAATCCGAACAGCCAACAGAGAGATAATTTTTGTTTCTTTGTTCTTGTCCATGTTAATCTTGCCCATGGCTGTTCTTAGGAAGAAAATTGCCAAATTCTCTTTGATTCCATCAACAGTATTCTGGTCTGAGGAGGGCAGAAGGATCAGGGCAGTTATATATCTCAGCCCGCACACCCTTTCATCCTCAGACATTCAGCCTTACTAGCTGTTGCAGTATTTGACATTTTTGCATGAAAGTCATATCAGTTCATTTCTAACCACAGTTCAAAATGCTGGGGCAAGCCTTTTAACTCTACAGGATCCAAGTAGTGGAATGAATGTGGCTTTTCATAGCATGTAAGTCAGAAAAATTTGCCCCTCAATACCACTAGCAGGATGTTAGCATGACAATGTTTGTGAAAATCCTGCTAGTAGTGATTGTAGGGAATAAATCTTTCTGACCTCATTCAAGGAATGTTCTTTCCAGAATAGGCTGCTTGGCACGAGTTTGATAATCTTTTCAATATCATCAAAAATATTAAAGGTTTCTTTAATTATCGAATTACAAATTTTCAAATTATTAGATTTTTGTGTTTATTCTTTTGTGGACATAAAAGCTATTTGGAATATATCAATATAAAAACTATTTTGAGCATATCAATGCAATAATATCAGCATTATTATGACTACATAATGCAACTATAATAAATAGCAAATTGTATGATTGAAATTAGTTAAGTTAATAATAGGTTGCCTATCTGGTCATTTCTCAGTTTGCAAACATTGACAGATTGCTGTCTGTCTCTTGACAGCAGAACACACTTCCTATATTTTGTTCTATATTTTGGTTTCCCTAGATATATTGTAATATACTTGCTATGCAGGCAATAATAGGAGTTACGCTTTGATTCATTTGGGGGATATAAGATGGAGAAAGCTGCTTTCTTGCTTTGCATGGAAATGACAAGTTTCACTTTGGATTCCCACAAGATTAAGGCAAAAGCAAACTCTTCCTTTGTATCTTCCCTTAAAGCTCTATCGGGGTGCAGATGGACAATTCTTCCTTTTTAATCTAAACATTGCTTGCAAAGACTTTTGAAATTTGGCAGACAGTAAAGGAGATTAGGGCGAATATCTTAGAATATGTCTAAACTTGGACTGATTGATGGACAAAGTTTTTTTTTTTTTTGCACAGGACATGCTGTTGAAAAAGTTACCCAAACCTGCAAAGTTAGAAAATCACTGCTATAAATCCATATAGTCATGAATACAGGTCTTTTTGTACATTTGTGAGTTGCATTCTATGATATTTAGGCATCATAAAAAATTAATCAGATCAAAAAGTATATTTTTCTCATGGGATGAATGTGCCTGCAAATGTACTTAAAAGTTTGCAAATGTATCTAAAAGACTAAAAGACACTGTAAAATCAGTGTCTACCTCTATGCAGTGCTCTTGCTGACTAATTACATATTTGAACAGTACCTGTGCTTGAAGGGGAGGAGAGTTAATATGATGAAACTCAAACTCAAATACAAAGAGGAAGAAAATAACCACAGATGAATAGGAGTGGTAGCAGTCAGCTGAAGAGAAAATAACTTTATAATACACAATGCTGTGTGTTCCGGTGTGTACTTAATTTTCTTTGGGGGAGGAAAGAGGAACTGTAGGTTAGCTGAAAACTCATTAAAGAGCTGCTACTTTTCTATTGGGTATAATTCTTCTGCTTTCTAATATATTGTTATTTGACATTTAGGTGGAACATCAGTATTCACACAAATTTACTGTGACGGTTAAGCAAGCTAAAAATGTCACCAAGGGGGCTTTTGGAGATATGCGTAAGTATAACTTTAGTGTTATTTGTATTGTATTGTTTTCTTTTCAGTTCTTACCACATGAGTTTAGAGAGGTCTGTTCTTCAGGCATGACTGATTTTCAACTTAATTTTTGCTGTTCAGAAATTTGAAATGTAACATGCGTATGTTATATTAAATAAATAAATTGAATGCAGATCTGATACCAAATTGGGTCATTTTAGAGCTTTATTGGTGGAGATTCTTAGGGCTACAAACTTACAATGCCTTTGCAGAACTGATAACATTTTTTTGTTCCAGGCTTTCCAGATAAGGAAAAGTCTAGGTAGAGGTTAAAGGAAACATGAAGAGGGTAATTTTGTCACTGACAGATCTGACCTGTATTGTTTTATCTGGAATCTCCCCTATGGGGTTTTCAGAGAAGATTATTCTTTTTTTTTTTACTGCTTTCGTCTCTTAGAAACAGGAATATTGTAAGTGGTGTTTTCATGAAAGACCATTTCAATTTGAATTCAAGTGTGCATAAACGATAAAATACAGTGATATGGAATGGGCAATGGATGGATTCTGATTATAACTTTTTTGAAGTAGACGGAGAGAAAAGTCACTTTTGGTGGATGACTGTTGGATTCTATTTTTCCTTTGTAAAAAAAGCCTTGTAAGTGTAGTGCAAAGATTATCATCATCACCACCATCTTTCCTCTTAAAATGGTCATGTGACCATGCAATGTGTCGTATGTTCAGTTGATTATTAAGGAGAAAGGTTGTGCTAGAAGCCCGCTCTGATGTCATCCTGAGTGGAGGTAAATCCTTTTCATATAGTTTCAATGGGGAAAAGGAAGGTCCTACTTGGTTGCTGATCAATGAGTTCTATTTACTTGCACCTGAACAGTTACAGCTGGAATTTTTGGTCTTCTTAAAATGATCATCTGACCACACATTTTTGTGCTGTGATACAATCATTTAAAGATGTAGTAAGATATCAGTGATACTACATTTTTTATTCATGAATAGGTGGACCAAAATCCAGAATTTCCTAATTTGCTATGTGGTAAATTAGATTCCAAAGAATTCATGATATGAATGTTTCAGTTACTAGTTTTTTTAAAAAAATAAATTAAAATGAAAACTATTTAGAACAAACTCAGTGCACTACTTTGTCTGAAATTTACAGTAAACCTCCCATTAGCTTCTTCTAATTGTTTCCAATTCTATTACATTATAAAAAATGTTTTAGCCATTTCTTTATGTCAGATTACACTCAGTGAGAGATTTGGAATTCTAAGCTAAAAATCACATACTGAACCTGGTTACATCCAGTTTGTGACAGCTGCCAGTAAAAATCAGTTCCAGTAAACCCCCAATTACAAGAATATAAATACATTTGCAAAAATGTTATCAAAAATCCCTAAAAATTATTGACTTCCGCTGTTGCCGTGAGCCGTCGCTGACGGTCTTTTGAAGACCGCCAGCCCGATCACCCATAAAAGAGCCGTTTCGGCAACTGAAACGGCTCGAAAAACTCCGAGACGTAAAGGGCTTGTGAGGAGAGCCGGTGGCTGCAGGTAGAGTCCCCTGTGAGACCCCCAGAAAGCTTTTTTTGCTTCTGGGGAGTTAACAGGGTGGGACTCCCTATCCACCCCGCTGAAGCTCCGGACGACTGGGAAACTCTGCTTCAAAGCAGAGCAAGACAGCGCGGCAGCATTACCAACAACAACGAAAAATAAGGAAGATCTGAAACTTCTTATTAAACAGCAAGTATTGGAAGTTTTTTGGACTATTTTAAAGAGTTCTTAAAGTGAAAGTAATCTGGCTCTGAGAAAGGGGGGAAAAATGGTGCTTGCTTTCAGTGGAGAACAGCTGAAAGCAAAAGTAATCTGATCAGTGTATCCGGCTACATTTTAAAGTAACAAATCCGGCTGGACGAGGCAGAAAAGTAACCAAAAATAAAATAAAATAAAATAAAAATATTAATTGACTTTTATAGACCTGATTGAATCTGGAGAATTTTTTGCGAAAAGTTGCTAGAGTTTGTGGAAAAGGAAGATCTTTAAGAGGCAAAATGGCAACAAAGCAACCAGGAGGGGATTCCCCCACACATAAACAGAAACAGCCTCAAACAGCGCAGTTGCAATCTCAGACAAAGGAAGAAAGTCAATATGACCTTATTATTAAAGAAATTCAAAGATCAGAGAAGGAGGTTAAAGGAATGGTTCAAGAGAAATATGATGCAGTTAAACAAGATATTCAAACAGTGGTTAAAGGCCTGTCTGAGGTAGTGTTGCAGATTGATAAAAAAGTGGAGAATCTTGCCTCAGAGATGGAGACCAAATTTAGAGCTTCTGATTCAAGAATGATAGAAATTGAAGAAGTTACACAAAAAATGCAAAATGAGATTACTATGATGCAATTTCGATCAATGGAATATGCTATTAGACTGAGAGGTGTAAAAGAGAACACCAGGGAGGATCTCAGGAAAATTTGTGCAGAGGCTTTGGCAGTTATGTTGAAAGTGGAACCAGGCGTGGTTTTGTGCAAGATGGACAAGGTCTACAGAGTTAATTCTCGTGTGGCGGTACAAAGACAACTGCCTAGAGATGTGGTTATATATTTTACAGACAGAAGAATGAGAAATGAAATCTTGCAAAATTCCTTTGTTACAACAGTTCAAGTTGATGGAAGTGAGATTGGAGTTTTTAAAGAATTACCACCCAAAATGTTAAGAGATAGAAAGGATTTTGGATTTTTGGTGGCAGAATTGAAAAGACAGAACATACAATTCAGGTGGGATGCGCCAATAGGTGTAATATTGAGGCTGCGAGGAGTGAGATACTGCCTTAACACTATTGAAAAAGCAGAAGAATTTTATTATAACGTTTTGAAAGCGGGCTCTCCTCCTCCACGCACATCTTCACCAATAGATAAGGAAGTTCAACTACAAGCTGAGATTGATCAAGAAACAGAAGCACAAATAAGGCAGTCGCAAAGGGAGGCAAGAGAGTCAATGGGAGCAGTAGGTGGAGTTGTGGTTGACCCTTTTGCACCATTTGAAGCTTCTCCTTTGGAAGAAATGTCTAAAACCATCACAGAGGAGGCGATGGCTTTGGAAGTAACAACATCCAAAATGGAAGAGCAACGTATAACCAGAGCAATGTCTAAACAAATGAAGCAACAGCAGCAAGAATATATTAAGCCACAGCGTGAAAAAAGAACCAAAGATAAGCAGCAAGCTGAAGTCATGGGAGGAGCTAAACCGAAGATTGCTACCGTAGGAGAGAATCTTCAACAATTGCTCTCAAAACTTCAGACAGGATAAAATGGCACTTAAATTTTTGTCTTGGAATGTTAACGGACTGAATTCTCCGCAAAAAAGAAGGAAGATATTTCACTATTTGAGACAATTTCATAATGATGTCATTTGCTTACAGGACACTCATGTAAAATTGCAAGATCAGAAATACTTGATAAATTTAAAATTGGGAATGCAATTTGTTGCTTCAAATTTAGAAAAGAAGAATGGAGTGGTGATATATATAAACAAGAGATTTGTAGCTAAAACTATAGAAGTAGATAAAGATGGAAGATATATTGCAATTGAAGTTATTACAGATGGTGGACCAATCTTGTTGGTCGGAATATATGCTCCAAATCAACAGCAGGAAAATTTTTACAAGTTGCTTCATTTAAAAACTCTGGATTGGGATTATTCAAACATTATAATAATGGGCGACTGGAATGGAGTAATCCAACCTAGATTGGATAAAAAAACTACGGCCAAAATAGGGAATAAACTACCACAAGCTTTTTTCGAACTGAAAGAGGATTTGGAATTGAAAGACATTTGGAGAATTCGAAACCCAAATGAACTGGACTTTACTTTTTACTCAGACAGGCACAAATCCTTTTCCAGAATAGATTTTTTTCTCTTAACTTCTAACTTACTTTCTAAAGTAAAGAAAATAAAGATATTTCCTAGGACTTTGACTGACCACAGTCCAGTCTGGATGGAAATCGAGATGGGCAAAAGAGAAAGAAGATCCTGGAGAGTAAATGAGAATCTATTTAGATATGAAAAAAATATAATTGAACTTAAAAAGCATTTAAAGGAGTTTTTTAAATTTAACCTGAATAAAGGTACCCCTATTGAAATAGTTTGGGACGCAGGTAAAGCATATATGCGGGGAGTACTAATTCAAATGAACTCTAAACACAGGCAGAATCAGCAGAAGAAAAGACTACAACTGGAATCTGAGATAAAAAAGAAAGAACAACAACTGATACAAAAACCAACAGATGGAAAATTGCAAATGGCTATAAAACTTTTGAAGGATCAATTTCAAATGCTTATAGCAGACCAAACGGCAACTAACTTACAATTTGCAAAGCATAATATCTTTTCCAATGCTAATAAACCGGGCAGGTGGTTGGCGTATACTTTGAGGAAACAAGCATCGACACGAATTATTGATAGTACTGAATATGCTGATAAAGAAGTTTATCAACAAGATCTAATTAAAAAAGCCTTTTTGGAATATTATACTAAGTTATATGCTAAAGATGACATACAGAATATTACTATAGATGAATACTTAGAAAACAAGAGAGTTTCAAAAATTTCAACGACTCAAAAGAAAAGTTTGGAACAATTGATAACAGTGGAGGAGATCAGTTTTGCTATAAAACAATTAAAAACAGCTAAAGCTCCAGGGACGGATGGCTTAACTGCAATTTATTATAAAACTTTACAAGAAGAAATGATTGAGCATCTTAAAGATTTATTTCGTAATATACAACTAGGAGGTAAGATACCTTCCTCATGGAAAACAGCTTTTGTTTCATTGATTCCGAAAGAAGAATCAGGTCCTAAGAAACCAGAAAATTATAGACCAATATCTTTATTAAACACAGACTATAAAATCTTTGCAAAAGTACTAGCCAACAGATTGATGCCAGTTATTCAAAAGATAATTCATCATGACCAAGCAGGATTTATTGAAGGCAGATATATGAAGGAGAATGTTAGGTAAGTTATAGACTTAATGGACTATCTAGATAAGAATAAACAGATCTCTGCAGTGCTGGTTTTTTTGGATGCGGAAAAAGCCTTTGATCGAGTGAATTGGAACTTTATAATTAAGACTTTGGAAAAAATGGATTTGGGGGAGCGGTTTATACAAGCGATTGGTGCAATTTATCAAGAACAATATGCACAACTTATTATTAATGGATGTTTAACATCGAATTTCAACATACAAAAAGGCACCAGACAAGGTTGTCCATTATCCCTGCTATTATTTATTCTAACTTTAGAAGTCTTACTTAACGCAATACGGGATTCGAACTCCTTGACTGGAATAGCTATAAGGCAAGAGGATTACAGAACTAAGGCATTTGCAGATGATCTGGTTGTTACCCTATCACAACCTATGAACTCAATAATCCAGATGAAAAATATCATAGAAGATTATGGCATGGTATCTGGTTTTAGGCTGAATCAGAAGAAAACTAAAATGATTGTCAAAAATTTGACAGAGAGCAAAAAAAAGGAACTGGAAAGAATGGCAGGTTTTGAGATTGTTTCAAAGGTCAAATATTTAGGAGTACAAATCACAGACTCCAATGCTAAACTGTTTCAAAATAATTATGAGGTTCTGTGGCAAAAGATACAAAAAGATATGCAAAATTGGAAGAAACTGCAGTTATCACTGCTTGGAAGAATATCAGCAGTAAAGATGAATGTTTTACCTAGACTTATCTTTTTATTTCAAATGATACCGGTGCTTAAATCAGACAAACCATTGCTAGAATGGCAAAAAGGACTGAATAAATTCATTTGGAATGATAAAAAACCAAGAGTCAAACTGAAAATAATGCAAGATACTCGTGAGAGAGGTGGTCTTAAACTCCCAAACCTTCGACTATATTATGAAGCAACTGCATTGATACAATTAAGTGATTGGTTTGGGAAAACTAAGACTGATTTGTTGAACATAGAAAGTCATGACCTTGTTTGGGGATGGCATGCATATCTATTTTATGATAATAAAGTGGACAAAGTGTTCAATAGTCATCTACTTAGAAATGCCTTGTTGAGAGTCTGGAGGAAGCACCGAATTAATTGGGATTACAAGATTCCGTTTTGGCTGGATCTTGCTGATACCATGTGGAATACAAATATTAAGTCACTCGGGGGTTTCTTATATAAAGAGTTACTTTACTTTGAAGAGGGCAGGTGGCGATTGAAGACTTTGGATATGCTGTTGGAAGAAGAGAAATCGTTGACTTGGTTGCAGTACAATCAATTACAGATGAGATGGAAAGAAGATCAACAAACTGGTTTAATGGAATATGAAGTAGAATTGGTTGAACAGATAAAGCAGACAGGTCCAATGCATATTAAGAGAGTTTATAATGTTCTGTTAGAAAGGGATTCAGAAAATGAGCTAGTTAAAGATTGTATGATTAAATGGGCACAAAATTTCTCTCAACCAGTTATGATGGAAACATGGGAAAAGATATGGGTTCAGAATGTTAAATTTACACAGTCACAAAATCTACGAGAAAATTTTTATAAAATGTTTTATAGATGGCATTTAGACCCCAAGAAATTGTCTTGTATGTACCCTAATGTGCAGGCAAAATGTTGGAGATGTGATTGTTCAGATGCTACATATTATCACATATGGTGGACGTGCAAAAAGGTGAGGGCTTTTTGGATAAAAATTTGGTGGGTTATGCAAAATGTTTTAAAGAAAAAAATACAATTTTCTCCGCAATTTTTTCTATGGGGTATAGCTAAAGACTTTACACTGGGTGAAACTAAATTGATTTTGTATATGGTGACAGCAGCTAGGTTGTTGATTGCCCAATATTGGAAGAGTGATGTTTTACCGACTGTTGACCAATGGACCCAGAAGATGGCTGGATTTGCAGAAATGGCAAAGGTTTCAGCTTTTTTTAAAGATCAGACGCATGAGAAGTATATACAGGAATGGAAATTATGGATTGAGTATGTACAGAATAAGTATCAGACTAGAAAATATTATATCGCTTTTAGCTGAGATGATTATGTTAGTATGTTAGTAAATATAGAAAAAAAGATATGGAAGATTGAATAACATATATATTGTTTGGGAATATTAACATTGCATATAATGGAAGTCAAGGGGGGGGAGGGAAGAGGGAGGAGGGGGAGGAGGGTTAGGAGGGGGAGGGTATATGGAATTATATATTGTTTCTATATGTATCTTATAATGTTGGGTTAGGGAGGGGGGGGAAAAGGGGGAAAAATTTGTATTGGTAAAACTTTTTCAATAAAAAAAAAATCCCTAAAAATTATTTATAAATAACAGTGTCAAATAATGAAACTTCAGAAGGACAAAATCAAAATACCATCTGCCAAATAAGAATCATAACAGAGAAAGCTAGAATATAAAAACAGTTTTCACATAACTGAAGATGGACAGAATCCAAGTCTCATTGAAGATGATCTGAGCTTCAGGTTCAGCATCTAGAGGTCACAACACATGTCTTTATTGTTGCCAAGAAAACTACAACAACATTTTCATATAAGCAGGGGCAGTCAAGTACCATTTGAGGGACTTCATATTGTTTTTCAGTGTTTCTCATATCTCTGGCTTCCTTTTGAGGAGCTGCATTAAAATAACAAATAATATAATAGTGCAATCTATGTTGCAATTGTTTATAGGAAAATATTCAGTTGAATTATGGTTAAAAACATTTTCTGTGAACATTGATAAAGTTTTAGACGGACCCTGCTTTATCATTTGATTTACATTTCTGATTTTAGAACAAGTTATCTAAACAGCTGCATTTTCTTTTTGTTTTCCTTCAGTTTGATATAATGGTTAAGATCCTGGCATAGAAACAGAAGATTGTGAGTTGTAGCCCTGCCTTAGGGATGGAATCTAGCTGTATGATTTTGGGTCACTCTTTCTCTCAGCCCAACCCATTTCACAGGCTTCTTGTTGTAGGTAAAATAGGTAACTCACCACCTTCAGTTACCTAAAATAGGTAACACACAACTGTCAGTTACCTATTAAGTAATAAAGGTAGGATAAAAATCTAATAAATAAAAAATAATTTCTCCAGATTTCTTTTTTTGTTTTCTAAGTTTTGTCTACAGAAGAATGCATTTAAGTAAAATACATTTCATCACCCAGAATATTTCTGGTTTTTTCCTCTTATTACCTCACTTTCAATAAGCCCATAGTAGAGTACCTCTACTACTTGTTAATAACAGAACTGAGCATTCCTCAGTTCTTTTATTAACAAATTGTATCCATAGCAGCTAATAATTAAATTAGAAGATTGTTTAAAAGCTTAATTAGAAGATTCTATTAATCCCTTTTTCATTTTCAAAAATACACATTTAGTTCTGACCTAACAAATTTGAATGTTAGAATGTTAGTAAAAGAAGTGTTGTTTGTAGTGAGTTTGGAAACTGGATTCTGAAACAGTTTATTAAAATATGTATTTTCCATTCAACCAGTCAACAAGCCATCAATCTTCATACAGCTTGCTGAAGCTGATTATATCGCATTTTCTTAAGGGTTAAGGTTGCAAAATTAACTAGAGATCAGAATGTGATTGCAATTATAGCTTAACTACGTTTAGTTTCAGTCTTCTACGCCAGTATATTTTTTATCATAGGAATACCTTTTCATTAATATGTGTATAATAAAATTTAAAAAGGTATCTGATTTGAAAGCAGAATGGCTTTATGATAGTGTAACTCAACCAGCCAAATAAAGATAAGATCCAATTTTACTATGTACTCATCTAAAAAACATGAACACTGTTCAAGTTTTGAGCAAACAGGCATCAGCAAGCATCAGCATTCATAAGGAGGTATCCTCATAGGAAAAAACAAAAACAAAAACACCCCAGAATGTCTGCTTTATAAAATTACCGCAATAAAAATAATTTAAAATGTACTCAACAATACACAAGCCTATTTGAAAAAGAATGTACTTTTGATGACTTATATTGCTGGTCATTCTTCTGGAGAAATTTTTGTTCTGGAAGTTAAGAAACCTTGTATAAGACAGAAAGCTACTAAAAAGACTTTATTCTGCTACATCAGAATCTGCCATGATCATAGCATCTTATTACAGTATGTTTTCACTGCATTATCCTCACCTGCTGCTACTTCAAAGCACAATCTTTTCCCAATTGAGCATTACCTGTGCTAAATACTCAGGAAATCTACCAACACTTGGGAGGTGGGGGTGGGGAGTTGGAGTTCTTTACACTGTAGTTGCTCCTACTTTCTTCTTCCTGAAAGCAGAGATGATAGCAAAATATGAATGTTCTTTGAATTACAGTAGCTCTTACTCCAAAGTTTTCAGGGAGTGAATCTTTTGATTCAGATGATACTGTGGGACTTGGGATGAGAATGTCTTGCTGTTATTCACAATTTTCTATGCCTGGGATTAGGTTTTTTTTTTTAAAGAGATGATGAATGCTATTCATACATTGTGGGTAGTAAAAAGGCTTAACTATAAAACAAGTTTGTTATTTGGACCTAGGATGAATTTATCCATATACTGACTAACATTAATGAGACTCTCAGAGTGGCTTCATATACAGGTATTCAAAGTGGCTACATATGTCTGTAAAGTCCTGTATTGGATTTTCCCACCTAATGATCTCCTGACAGTCCTAAGTTGAAAGCAGATGCATATATTTGCCTGCAGAAGGGATAAGTCATTGTTTCACAATGTCAGATAAATAATTAGCATAAGGCTATAATTAACATGCTTGCTCTTGGGCATTAATTTAGTCAAACTTCGACTGCTGATATATGCATGAATGTCTATACTCTTTCTCTTTACATAAGAGTGATGTGAGGACACAGCAGTTAAGACACTGGTCTTGTCAGCTGGAAAGCAGACAGCTCAGGTTTGAGACCCAAGTGCCACAGAATGGGATGAGCTCCCATCCTCACTCCAGCTCCTGCTAATCTAGCAGTTCGAAAGCATTCAAATGCGAGTACATAAATAGGTACCACTTTGGTGGGAAAGTAGCAGTGCTCCATGATGTTCAGCAGGCTCTTCCGGCAGGCCTGGGGCCGTTGATCTCATTATAGTGATCTTGCAAGACCTGGCCACAAATTGGAGCGTATGTGTTTTAGCATTTTAATGTTTTAATGTTTTAATGTCTTCTTTTGACTTTTGTATGAGATATTGTTGCCTTGTTTTATTCTCTGTTGTAAACCGCCCAGAGTCCCTTGGGAGTTGGGCGGCATAGAAATGTGACTAACTAACTAACTAACTAACTAAATGTCATGCTGGCCACATGACTGGAACTGTCTTCAGACAGTGTTGGGTCAATGGCCTTGAAATGGAAATCATCCCCCTATAGTCGGCAACAAATAGTGGAGTAAAATCTGCAGGTACTCCTTTACTTTTACCTTTTTTTCTATATACTATTATGCTTAATACGGGAGATGTTTTTTGGACCTATTTACTGATTCTTTAATTCATTTTAGTGTGTTTAGTTGTTTTCTCCTTACTAAGTAAAGCTAACCAGATGGATAATGGTTATATTAAACTTGATGACCACTTTATGTTATTGCAAGAGTAGTATAACTTTCATACAGTTTTATATGAGATATAATTTTAAATAGCTATCATAAAACTTTTACATAGTACTTTTTTAACATAGTACTTTTATAGTATCTCTTTAGAAATCAGTTCTTAAACAGTTCTTAACCCTAAAAAATAGGTTTAGGGAATATGATGTTATGGCTGGCCTACAGGTTTTCAGAGAAGCTACTGCTGATATCATCATGTTCTTATTTTATTACAGTAGACACTCCTGACCCCTATGTGGAGCTCTTTATTCCCACAGCACCAGACAGCAGGAAGAGAACAAACTATATCAACAACAATGTGAATCCTGAGTGGAATGAAACTTTTGAGATAATTTTGGATCCCAACCAGGAAAATATTCTGGAGGTACTAGTTCAAATATCTGTAGGGAAAAGGACTCATGCGGTATGGATACTATATTAAAAATATTAAATGCAATGTCAAAAGGGGCAGACTAATTCAGCAACTGTGTGTGTTAAGTACCCTTGCTTACAGAGGTGGTATGCTTTATGACTTTCTACCCTGTTTCCCCCCAAATAAGACATCCCCTGAAAATAAGCCCAATCGGGCTTTTGAGTGCATGGCAATAAGGCCAAGCGCTTATTTCAGGGTTCAAAAAAAATATAAGACAGGTTCTTATTTTTGGGGAAACATAGGTATTATAAATGAAAGCTTCCTGAATGAAACAATCTAAGGGCTGATATTTGCTTTTCTACATGGCATGAATGTGTATTTAATCACAGTAGCCTCTTCTTTGTCTGTCTCTGTCTGTCTCTATCTATCCATCATCTATCTATCTATCTATCTATCTATCTATCTATCTATCTATCTATCTATCTATCT
>WNWU01000050.1:2266293-2328971 GCA_012654045.1 Ptyas mucosa
TCTATCTATCTATCTATCTATCTATCTATCTATCTATCTATCTATCTCCATTATCTGTCTATCTATCACATCTCACTCCCTCCCTCCCCCCTCTCTCTCTTTCTCTCTCTTTCTCTCTCTCTCTCTCTCTCTCTCTCTCTCTCTCTCTCTCTCTCACACACACACACACACACACACACACACACACACACACACACTCACTCTTCTAAACCACCCACCACCCACCTCCCTTGCAGAGGGACACCTTCAGTCTAAAGTTATATAGTCCAAATTATAAGCAGACGTAGACCTACAATGCAAAGAGAGAAAGGCATTTGGTGAATGGAAAAAAGAAATTAAACTGGGGAATCTAAGAGGATTAACTTGGACAGTGTGTTTCTCAGATCCTTTTCTATCATTGTGAAATAACACTAACCAAAATGATGAGTATAAAATGACAAGATGAGACAATCTTGTGAGCAGAGATTTGGGCATTTAGAAGTCTAAGTCCATCTCTTTTGATGAAGTACTTTTACAAGTATAAAATATTATGAAAAACAGTAGGAATCACAGAGCTAAGATTAACACAGAGACACACGCACGTACACACAGAGGTGTGTACATCTAAAATATACAGGCCGTCTATAATATACTGTAATATAGACCAGAATGAGAAAGTTCCAATATGAATTTCTCATTTCAAAAATACACGCTTTATTGCAGCTGGTTTACAGCTTCTGAATGTCAGTCTAGCTTGAAATGAGCTTTGTAATATTACTTATTTCTCCCTTTCTAAGTAAATGAGCCCATTTGAGAAAGGATAAAGGGAAGAACAACAGGGAGGGGAATGTTCTAAAGAGAGGCAAAATATTGGGTTCATCAGAAATAATTTTTCTACAGAGTATGACATTTTGTTTGCTTTCTGAACAGAATAATTAGTTATCCTACCTGCCTTTAGCATATAAAATCAGAAGTTTGTATTTTTATAAAATATTACAGCATTATATCACAATCAGGAGTAAATATCAGTTTGGCCAACCTAATTTATGACTATTAGGTATACAACTATGTCCGTTCATCCTGAAGAACTAGTTGCTGTCCTAACATAATTTTCGTACTAATAATTTGTAAAAATACAAATATTTTTTTTCAAAGCTATCGTGCGTGCAATCCCTCAGTATATATATATTTTTCATTTCTGGTAAAGGTTTACAGATTTTCCAATTAAAAAAAGTAAAAATATTTAACTAATATTGCAAAATGTGTTTTTAGATCTTTAATCAATCCCATGTATGTTGAAAATTAACTTAAAGTTTTGTTTACTAAGCATGTTTGCTTCATTTTTAAAAAGTCTTTTTTTACATTTGTTTAGGATATGAGAAGGTTCAGTTTAAGTTATCTTTTTTCAGATTACTCTTATGGATGCAAATTATGTGATGGATGAGACTATTGGTACAGCAACTTTTCCCATTTCATCTTTGAAAATTGGGGAGAAGAAGCAAGTTCCATTCACCATTAATAAAGTAAGTTCCAAAATCAAGATGGTCACTTTCCAAAGTTATAAATCGAGGATCTAAAATCTAGAATCTAGTGATTATACCCAAATGATGTTCTTTAGTTCGCTTAAACATTTCTGGTACTGAAAATGATGTGATCTGTTGAAATTACAAAGATTACAAAATTATGACTGGGATATTGAGGATATGAATCAAACCACATATTTTATTTTATTCTTTGAAGCTTTTCAAAGAGTTTCCTAATTTTAGTATTTTTTTAATAAGAGATTTACCTGGATGAAGCCACTGCTGTAGGCAATGTCTTAAAATGAAATTTATTTTGTAGTCCAATTTGCACAGATGGATGCACAACACACATGTTGATAGCTGCAGTTATGAAGAGCCATCCATGAGAAGCCATAAGCCATGTTTAAATGTACTTACATTTCGCTATCCCAGATTTTTTAGACCTTCATTTGTAGTGTCAAGACCTGAGCCATGTTCATATATCTATTGAACAGCATCTAGTTTTTTTCATAACTGGATTGCTGGATATGGTATTTGTTCAAGTTTGGATAATAGCCATACTTTGAAAAATGAATTTGATTTGAAAAGATACCTATCAAGTTTTTCTATTGCCTGATTTTGATATTTTGCATGAGTCTAGATTTTAATTCCTTTTTTTAATATGGATGGAATGTGTTACTTCAGTTTTTTCTCTCCGTTCCTATCAGTGTAATGCATTTCAAAATCATTTCCCAGATAAAATTGCTCTGATTACTTATGCAATATGGCAGTATTATTTATTATCTGCACCCTATGTAACAGCATTGCAAAAAAAAAAAAACCAAATTACATGGATGAACTTCATTACATTCTTTTACTAAGTCATATATTATTCCTTGTCTTAGGAACATATATTGATTTTTTTCCCCGTGTCTTCCAGAGAATATAAGATGTAACACTTCCCTTGCCCCACCTCCCCTCCCCTCCCCTCCCCTCCCAATCTCTTTCCTCCTCTCCCCTCCTCTCTTTAACATGAAATTATTCTGCAGTTTGTGTTTTTGTGATCCAAATGGTGGGTGAATATGAGATAGTATTCAACTGTATTGATAATGTATTGAGAAATATATGTATGCTTATTCTTAAAAATAGTTCATGCCACTTCTTGATTTAAGTAAAACAAAAGTATGAAATATAAATAACAATGTTTGTTGAGAAAAATGTAGTGGCTTAAAAAAAGCTTTTAAAGTCTGGAAAGTTAGAAAAAAATATAAACTGGTAGGTGATTAATGTTAGGTGAGACTCCTTTGTTTATAAGACAATAGATCACAAAGTTCTTGACAAAAATTGTGATACAATTATAACATTGCTTGTTTAGGTTATGGAAGTCATATTGGAGGTATCTCTTGAAGTTTGGTGAGTAATCTTGGTATTCACAAAGTGTATTTGCAGAAATAATAGCACTGAGACACGTCTTCCTTTTTTGTGCACTTATGATGTATAAACTGTATCATAAAGTTCTATTGGACTACAATGACATAGGATTGAGAATCCATTGAGATAGGCAGTATTGTCTTGTTGATCTCAAAGTAGGATATTACTGTAGTTTAGTTCTATGTATATTTATTTGGCAGTCCTGTATTTTGCCTTATCTGTAGTTATGTTCCACTGAATTTCACTGGCATGTATCCACAAGCATGATTTATGCTATCTTGGTACTATAATTTGGCCTGAAACCTGATGGCAGTAAAGCCAGACAATTCACTTCCTTCTGAACCTTTTAGAGCTGCAAGCATTACCAATGTATTTAAAAATTCAGCACTTTAAATATTATTAAACCATCATTTAAGTGGCATTACAGAAAGTCCATGCTTGAGCAGGACATTATTGGCATAGAACTTAAGTAGATTAAATTGTTTGTTCTTTAAGTGGGAATTTTAGGACTAAATAGGTGTTTTGCTCAGCAGCTCTTCAACAGACCTCCGTTTCAGCATGGCTCTGTGTGATGAAGAGAAGGACTTCCGACAGCAGCGGAAAACTAGAGTAATGCATCATCTGAACAAGTTATTGGGAGCTGATTTGGCCTCCATTCGTGATGTAAGTCTGGAGGGCTTATATCCGTGATGGCGAACCTATGGCACATGTGCCAGAAGTGACGCACAGTGCCTTCTCTGATGGCACACAAGCCGTCGCCTCAGTTCAGCTCTGCTGTGCATGCATGCATGCCTCTTACCAGCCAGCTGGTCATCGGGTCTCTGCTGCACATGCGGGGGGCATGTGTGTGGGGGCATGCATGTGTGGGGGTGGGGCACATGTGAGGGGCCATGTGCGCATGTGTAGGGGCAGGGGGCACGCAGGGGTGGGGCACATGCAGGGGGCCACATACATTGCATTTTGGGGGTTCAGCCATGCACATGAATTCACGCGCATGTGCACTTTCGGCACTCGGTCCGGAAAAGTTTAGCCATCACTGGCTTATATCCAGCAGTCCTTAGTTCAACCCCACAATGATCCAAAGCTACATTACCTTAGATTTTTTTTTTACTATAACTTCAAGTCCTATTTCATCTTTCAACTCTCTGTAAATTTTTGTTTCCGCGTACTTTCATCAGCAAGCCACTTGGTTTCTCCAAATCTGGAATACTTGTTGAAGTTCTCATATCATTTTGTTTCAGTTGAAAACTTTGGCTTTTAATCTTAAGCAAAACACTTTAAATTTTCTTATCAAGTGCTTTGCCTAATGCTGTGCATGATTGCTAAGACTTTGCTTTCTTAACTAGCTAAGTCTATTTCTAACTAATTAGGTTAGAGTTATTCTGGTAATAATTAATTATAACTGCTTATGTTTTTTTTTAAAAAAACCTCTAGCCTCTAATAATTTTATTTGGTTTGTTTGAGTTGAAATTATGAAAATTTATTGGAATATTTGTTTGATCTGTGAGACATGCGATTTTGATGTGCGGGAAAATGGGAACTGGAAAGGACAGGGAGATATACACAGTGTTCTTATTTTCCCAAACATTTCTCATTGCTTATAAAATCCAAATATGAATTTTTGTGTTGTTAAACGGTCCAGAAATGGTTTTTGTCAGCACAGCAAACAAATTAGCAAATAATTTATCATTACCTATGCTTTCTCTATATTGAATAACTTAAAGTAAAATTAGAGATTATTTCTAAATTTTCATGCATAAGGCAGAGAGAGACAGTAACTATAAATGACATGCTAACACACAGGTCAGTGCTCCAATTTTTAAAATGGTGGGATAGTAAAGTTGTTTATAGATTAGAATTTTCTAGCCTATTGTTTTTTTCCCCTACAAAAACCTCAAAACTGATCTCTCTGAAGAGTATTAAATACAGATCAGCTCTTGGCAAATGTTTCTTCAAACCCTGGATGAAGAGAGATGCAAATCATGGGTTGTGTTTAGGACTGAACAAATGATTTTGTGGGTGGGTGGGTTTTCTGTTACATTCAGTGGTGGGTTGCCTCCGGTTCGCACCAGTTCTATAGAACCGGTAGTAAAACTGATGGGAGGCTCCGCCCACCAACCCCGATGTCATCAAAACGCTTCTGCGCATGCGCAGAAGCTTCTGCGCTCATGCACGCGTGCAGCCCCACTGCAAACCAGTAGTAAAGGTAAGTAGAACCCACCCCTGGTTACATTATGTATTTTATATAATGTCACCATGACTATATAATGTCTTGCTCATGTTGTGTGATAAATATTTTAGAAGGCATCTACATTATGTTTTTCCAGGTGCCAGTAATAGCAGTCTTGGGATCTGGAGGTGGATTTCGGGCAACTGTGGGATTATCTGGAGTAATGAAAGCACTGTATGAATCTGGAATTTTAGACTGTGCAACATATATTGCTGGTTTATCTGGATCCACATGGCAAGTTTGATTTTTTTTTAAAAAAGCTTTTTTTATTTTAATAGACAATACTTTACTCTTATTATGTATATTTTTTATCCCTTGATTCTATAGCTAAATTGCCAAAATCTTTTTAAAAAGATAAATCAATTTTTAGCTAGTGGTTGAATTTTATTTCTAATTCTTTGGTTTGGTGATTTAAAAATCTTTCTGAGTTAATAAAAGCTTGCAACTTAGGTTTTTAATGTTTTGGTTACACTTTTTGAGGAAATTGAAACCTATAAAAACAAATTTGCCTTAAACTTATACTTACAGTGTATGGTTCACTAATCAGCTAAAATTGTCTGCAACAAATCTTCAGCATAGCTCAAGGGTGCTTTAAATGTACTGAAATTAAAATATCACTTCATAACATGAAAGCAATTATATTGTTTATTATTACTGCATCCTTAAAATAATGGATTTGATTGATTTCTAAAACTAGTAGTTCTTAGAGCATAAAATAAAAGGAAATTCACAATCCCTTCCCAGGGAATTTGTGCTTGGTGGGATAGCTATAAAGCAGGGGTGTCAAACTTGCGGTGTCACGTTGTCATGTGGCATATCACAACTTTTTTCCCTTTGCCAAAACGGGGGTGGGCATGGCCAGCACGTGACACATCTGGCCCACGGGCCATGAGTTTGACACCCCTGCTCTAGAGTAAAGTTCTCTTGCTGCTTGATGAAAGATTGAGTCGTCTGATAGCATAGGTCAGTGATGGCTAACCTTTTTGCTGTCACATGCCAAAAGTGGGGATCATGTGGGGAGGTCGCGCATGCGTGCGCCCATACCCATAATTCAACGTGCCCCCCCGCACATGCATGCATGACCCCCCCGCGCGCTACCCTTACTTTTGGTATGCGATGGCACAGTGGGCCCAGTAGGCCCGTTTTCCGCCCTCCCCAGGCTCCAGAGGCTTTCTTGGAACCTGGGGAGGACAAAAACGGCCTTCCGTCCCTCACCCAGGAGGCCCTCCAGAGGCTGGAAACAGCCCATTTCCCGACTTCAGGTGTATCTGGAAGGCCCAAAAATTAGCTGGCTGGTGCGCATATCCGTGCTGGAGCTGAGGAGGGCAACGCTCGCGTGCCCACAGATATGGCTCCGCGTGCCACCTGTGGCACCCGTGCCATAGGTTCGCCATCACGGGCATAGGTCATATTGTCAAAATTTTAAAAAAGAACTCAAGCATCTGAGTTCTGGACTAGGAAGCCAAGTAGAAATAGGTAGGACTAAGACAACTTTAATTTATAATATTATTTTGTTTTCTTTCTTGGAATATTCTATTATTTTATATTGATAGCTAATAATTGATAGTCTCTTCAATTGTGACAATGGAATAAATTCAATTAACAAACTTAATATTTTCCTGCTGTAAAGGCTAAAGAAGCTGCAGTCCTAGATGAAATTTTGTCAGTTTTTCAGAGTAAACTTAGTCAAAATGAAATTTAAAAAATGGCATAACTACTGTCAGATTTATTTTGAGGATCAGTAAATATAATTTAAAATCTTGCTGCCAAATGATGAAATTAGAATTCTTAAATTGAAGTAATCTCCTCTCTTAAAAACTATGTTTCTGGTAGCATACTATCTTAAACACAGAGATTAGAGACAGATTAGAGAAATACATATTGTATGTCCCAGTTAATTAGAGGACTGAGTATTTATAAACAATTAGAGTTTTATTAAATATGTGTATATAATATAAATTATTTTAGATAAATGTAAAATAAGCAAGTTTCACCAGTGTTTTGTCTTTCTTCTCCTCCCCTCCGCTTTTCTCTTATTTATTTATTTAAAACATTTACATGGATGCCCAACTCACTCTTGGTGACTCTGGGCAGCTTGTAAGGATAAGACCCCAGTACAACAAACCAATAACTTTCCCCGCCCCCAGTGATAATAATTAGATCAGCCACTTGATGGGCTCCATATAATTCTGGGGTCCCCAGGCCTACCGGCAGAACCATGTCTTTAGGGCCTTGCAAAAAGGTGTCAAAGCGGTGGCCAATCTCATCTCTGCAGGGATGATGTTCCACAGAGAGGGAGTCATTACAGAAAAGGCCCTTCTTTGTCCTGCTAGATAGACCTTCTTAAGATTCATTCTTAAGAAAATATGGTTCTTCAAATAACGTCAACTCAAGCCATGTAGAACTTTGAAGGTGTCAACCAGCACCTTGAGTTGGACTCAGAAGCAATTTGGCAACTGATTATTCCACAAGAGAAGTGATATGTGCAAATCTAGGCTTACCCGAACGCATGTGGGCCACTACATTTTAAACTAATTAAACCTTCTAGATATTTTTCAAGGCAGTTCCATGTAAAACACATTGCAATAGTCAAGATAGGAGGTGACATAGGTAAGGGGAACAGTGAGTAGGAAATGTTGGTCCAGGAAAGGCCTAACTCACAGGCCCTCCTAGCCGAGACTGCCACCTGCTCCTTAAGCAGTAGTTGTGAGTCCTGGAGAGCGTCCCCTCATTTGTCACCATTATTGGTTGAAGATCTTGTGACCATCTTTGGTCCATTTTTATGTGCACTAAAAATATTGTTTTGGTCTGTTCATAGGTACATGTCAACCCTGTATTCTCATCCAGATTTCCCGGTGAAAGGGCCAAAGGAGATAAATGTTGAGTTGAGGAACAGTATTAGTCACACCCCACTGAAACTACTTACACCGCAGAAAGTGAAGCGATACATTGAAGCACTATGGAAAAAGAAGAGGTCTGGGCAGCCTGTGACATTTACAGATATCTTCGGAATGTTGATAGGAGAAACACTGGTTCAAAATGTAAGCATTGGTCAAAAGATTTAAGGAAGCTGTTTAAATCTTAGGTGCATAATATTTGTGTAAATACAGCTTAATGCATTAGAACTACTGACTTTGTAGTAAAAACTGCAGACAACGATGAGAAAACTCTACTAAGCACAATTAAACCAATGGTTTGAATTCTAGTTATAACTACAACATAATCTAATATCAATGTGAGTTGGGTTCTGCCTTTTGGTTACCCAGAATGCTGCAGTAGCTGCCCAATACTTCTATTACCACTTTATCATAAATATTCAAATGTCAAAAATGCGTCCTGTCCCCCACGCATGTGTGCGTGGCCTCCCGCACACGCTCCACTCCCATGCATGCGCACATGCCCCCCACATATGCCCCCCCTGCACAAGTGTGCACGGCCCCCTGCATGTGCCTCACACCCCACGCATGCGCGGCAGGGACCCAAAGACCAGCTGGCCAGTGGGAGGCACTCGCGCATGTGCAGAAGAGCTCAACTGGGGTGATGGCTTGGGTGCCATCAGAAAGGTTCATCATCACGGGTATAGTCTCTGTTATTTTAGCACATAAAATTAAATAATATCCATTTACATCAGCAATATAACCTGTTGTACATCAGTTGAAAATAGCAATAGCAATCGCACTTAGACTTATATACCGCCTCACAGTGCTTTACAGCCCTCTCTAAGTGGTTTACAATGTCAGCATAGTGCCCCCAACAATATGGGTCCTCATTTTACCAACCTCGGAAGGATGGAAGGCTGATTCAACTTTGAGCCGATGAGAATATCCTTTCAGTTTCCTAATATATGAATAATATTTTCACTGTTTTTAAATTTTTATTATAATTAGTATTATTTATTGTGAAAGTTATAGATAATTGGCACATAAGCTGCTCAGAGTCTGAAAGAGTAGGAGTGCTTTATAGGCCTAATGAATAGAACCAATAGTCACCAAGTTGTGATTTTTAACCAGACTAATCAGTAGTAAGAAGGCTTTCTTAGTCTTTATTACAAGATTATTAATTTATTAATTTCCATGTAGATAATTCTGTTACATTTTTGGTGTATGTTCAGCTGGTTTAGGACCATAATGAAGTAACCTGAAGTAACTTTTTTGTATTTTTTAAAAAGTAAAACTCTGAGAGAGATAGGTGATTAAAAATATGAAATATAAATAAATGTATCAGCTTCAGTTCCAATATTAAACTACATAATTCTGTTTCCTTTTTGCAGAGAATGGATATCACTTTATCTTACATGAGGGAAAAAATCAACAAAGCACAGTCAGCTTTGCCACTTTTTACCTGTCTTCATGTTAAACCTGATGTGTCAGAACTGATGTTTGCAGGTCAGTGTTCTCACTATCTGGGTTCAATCAGCCTTTATTTATTTAAGACCATCCTATTCAAGAATGATTCTGGGTGACTTATAAAAGAAACAATAATAGACAGGAAAAAAATGAATTTCCAGACAAGACAAATTACCCAAAACACACCCATGAGGAGCTCAACAACCACCCTACTTCAGAGCTTGGGAGAAGTTTTAAGGACTTCTAGAACCCCATTTTTTGAGAGAGGCACATGTATCTTTAGAGAGATGCTATTCTAGAGGGCAGGCATGTATGTTGGGTCCCAATAGATGGCACTGTTTAATAGATGGCAGGTAACATACCAACTATGTAGATCTTACCTGATGAGCAGAAACCATGGAAGATGGTCCTCGAATAACTTGGCCGTATTTAAGAGGTAATGACTACCATCTTGAATTGCTTCTGGAAACTCACTGGCTATCAGTGCAACTTGTGCAGGAATGGGTGTCACACAGGCTTATGCCAGTTACTTCCTGTTCTACTACATTTTGGATTACTTGTAGTTTCCAGATGATTTTCGAGATCACATAGGGCACATTGCATGATATGATGAGGATATGAGTAACTAAATGAAGGGCCTCTTAATGCAGGAATGGACACAATTGACACACAGGATGGAAATGTAGAAAGTGGCGGAATAACAGGCTAAACTAGAGGGGGCAGTAAAAACATGTTCCAGCCATGGGAGGAAGTAGCAGAGGCCAGACTACTGAAGTCTTTATCTTCTGGTTCCCAAGAAAATACAATTTCTGGCAAGATTCTTGTAAATAGGTGATCAACAATAAAGAAATCACTTTGGCCTATTCACAAAATTGTTCTGGTTTCTTGCACCTGACACAAAGTACCTCTATATCTGCCACCTTCTTTTCAAGTCCAAGATGATCCCCAGGTTTCATACCAGTTTTGAATATGGAAAGGTAGCCTATTCTAAAACTAAAAATGAAAAGTCCTATTTTGAGGGGCCAATGGGGCCCCTTAAAATCCACTTAGTCTGTTTGCACAGCCTCCAGGCACCATGACAGGACACTGGCACAGGGTCAAATTGTACATTGATGACCCTTATCCAATAGCTTCATAAAAAGGTTTAAAAAGAGGTTTGAACCATGAAACATAGGCAAATATAAGAAAAAGCATATATTGCTTCAAGTAAACACCAGAAAGCTTGATTTTTATTTTGTCCACCCCAAAAAGAAGAAATTAAAATGACAAAGAACTAGAATTAAACGCTGGTGGAGCAAAAGTGTTTGAAGATGAAACTGATGCTTTTGGTCTGGATTGATTGAAAAAATTAGTGCTTGCTTAATGGTTGTATCAGTATACAGCTCTTTTTAGTCTGTTCAGACACATATGAGTGACACAGACTTTTTAAGGTAATAATTATGAATCAGATAGGTCCTTTGTGTTTTAATCAGCTGCTTTTTAATGATGTAAATAAATCAACATAAACATTCTCTTGATGCTAAAAAAACACAATCCTGGTTCCTTTGTGCGTGTGCTGCACATAGTTAAGTAAGTAGGTTTATTGTTAAAACAAAACAATATGTGCCACATGTAGTGTATATGAAATAGAAAGAAAGTTAGCTTTCATGTAAATTCCAGGGCTTGGGAGGTGAGTGAAAATGATGATTTTTATTAATACACTAATACTGCATTACATTTCTGTTAGTAAAGTCACTGAACTGGCAGAATTGCTTAATATTTATTATCTACTGTGTATTAGTTGGCAGCTCAGTATGAATTTTGATTTTGTGATGCTGCAGTTGGTCAGTGGGATTTAGTTCACTGTGGGTTGATGCCCAGCTCTAATCTTTGGGGTTTTTTTTTATCATGGACCAATTTATTTATGGTATAAATAGTCCCATACTCAATAAAGCAAAACAACATGAGGAAAACGGTAATGTTAAATTAGTAAAAGAGATAGCTAATAGCTCTCCACACAAAAACAATCAAATCTCTATACTACCCAAACTCTCATGTCTGTTTGACACTTTGTAACCTTTAGTTGTGCAAAATGCTGCCTCATAGGGCAAATCTGGTCAGCAAAGGTACTCGAGACAAGCTAATTTATAGAATGCTGGGACCCCTTACTCCCCCATGGAATGAAATTTGTGAAAAATGTGACTGCTTCAAAGAGGAAGGGAGGAAGGCACTGGAAAGAAAGAAGGATAGAACAGGGAGGAAGAAGGGATGGAGGAAGAGAGAGGGAGGAAGAAAGGAAGGAAGGAAGAGGACAAACTGAAGTTGAAGAAACATCTCAGAAAAAGGCCATGGCAAACCACTTTCAGTTAACACTTTACTCTATCCCTTTATTGTTGAATTTATCAAAACAGTATTAGTATCTGAAGTGACAATTTCAATAGATGCTTAACATTTTGTTCAGTCTTTTGCTATGATTCTCTAGTTGGAACCAAGATCTTTCTTGACCCAAACTATTGCCCTAAATAAATAAATCACATGATATATTCATGTGATCACACCAGATGAGTTCAACTTAAGGGAAATTTGACTATACTAGTTTACATGTTCATATATGTATATTGGGAGAAGAAAAGTGAGAGAAGTCTGAACCAGTGGCAAACTTCTGTTTGAAAGCACTGCCTTTGTAGTAGGTCACACCTCATTTATTTATTTATTTATTTATTGATTGATTGATTCGATTTATATGCTGCCCTTCTCCAGAGACTCAGGGCAGCTTACAATGCGTTAAGCAACAGCCTTCATACTTTTGTATATACCTGCTTAGTAGAGCTTTTTGGGCCCATCTGAGTGGTGTTCTATTTTATACAAAGTCAGCTTATTGCCCCCACAATCTGGGTCCTCATTTTACCTATCTCGAAAGGATGGAAGGCTGAGTCAGCCTGGTGAGATTTGAACTTGCAGTAATTGCAGACAGCTGGTGTTACTTAACAGCACTTTAGTCTGCTGCACCACCAAGGTTCTTTCTCTGTCTGTTCTAACCATTGTTTATTGCTGCTTTCAGATTGGGTGGAGTTCAGTCCCTATGAGATTGGAATGGCTAAATATGGAACCTTCATGACTCCCAATCTGTTTGGCAGCAAGTTTTTTATGGGCACAGTAGTGAAAAAATACAAAGAGAACCCTCTGCATTTCTTAATGGGTAAGTACTAGATTAAATCTCAGAATGTAAATAATGCCCAAGCATTATTCTTTTTTTTTAAAATAGTAGCATTGTTCTCTGAAAATCCAAGGACAAAATGATAGAAATTTTCTACCAAATATAGTGTAATAGCAATAATAATGTACACCTTTTACCTATTTTATATGGTGGTCCTTATATATTATAAAGAAATATATATAATTCTTTTAACAAATTCTGCTAAACAGATTCAGCTGGATAAGCCAGGTTTTTCATCACATTGTTGAAAGTCCATAAAGGGAGGACTTCCGGTGGGACTGCGACATCGCCGGACGCTTCTTTTTGAAGCGCCAGCCCAGGGCTTCGTAGAACCGCAAGAACAGCGACTATCGGCTGTCTTGCGGTTTGAAAACTTTCCCCCTGGTATGAGGGGGGAAAGTGAGTAGACGGGTGGGGTAGAGCTCCCTGAGAGTGCCAGATTTTACCCATAATCTGGCACTCGAAGATGAGAGCTCCCCGTTAAACCTGTCAGTACTCCGGACCCTGGATGTCTCTGCTTTGCAGAGCTAGATGTCGTTACCATCCCAGCAACCAATTTTAAACAAATACTTCTTGAATCAAGCTGGCAGAGCACAAGTTGCACGAATGAAACAGCAAGTATTTTTTTCTTTTTTTTTAACTCTAAGGATTTACTTTCTTTAAAAGATTTTCCCTAAGTGGAAAGTGAAAGCAAGATGGCGTTTGAGTTTCAACGGGGCGTGAAGAAGTGAAAGTTAAAAGTAATTATTGATAAGCCCCTGTTTGAAACGTAAAACTCCTTTTTGAAATGTGGATGAAATAAGAAAGGATGTAATAATAATAATTTAAGCAGCAATACAAATTACAAATTGTAAAGGGTCTTTTTTTTCTTTTTTCTTTTTGAAACTCTTTTTTTCCCCCTTTTTTTCTGTCCTTCTGGAAGGGAAGGAAGAAGGGGGGCAAGATGGCTGGTCTTTTTGAAAGCAAAGAAAGCAAAGGAGGGTTAATTAACCCTCAATGGTCTGATTTTGAGGAAGCTTTGAGTTCAATTACCTCTGCTTTATTGAAAAGAATTGATACTATATTTCAAGCTTCTCAAGCTGGAAACAATGAAATACATGGAAATACTGAGTTGCAATCTAGCAGTGGGGGATTGAACGAAGAGTTGGGAGATGTAAAAAAACAACAACAGATCATAGCAGATTTTACAGAGGAGAGAAAGATGAATGCTGAGCAGGATAAGGAGCAAGAAATTTTGGAAGCTGATGAAATTTTGGTTACACGAATTTTTTTTTATAAAACTCAATCTGCATTTAAAGAGCTGTTTCCAGAAGAAGCTACATTTCTGCAAAAATTTTATAATATGCAATCCCAAAAACCGCAAAATTTTACTGGAGTTAAAAAAGGCAGAGGGATCAAAGTTAAGAAGAAAGTTTGTAAAAAGGAAAAGAAGAAAGACTGGAGAAATGGAAAATAACCCTGCTTGACGAGATGATGGTCCTTAAAAAGTATTGTTTAACTGTTTAAAGATTTTGAATTTTTGGAAAAAAAAAAGCAGACAGCAGTTTAATGCCAGTTAACTAAGTGATGAGCGACGATGAGGAGGCAATCTACAGCTGTATTGGAATATTTTGAGAAGAATAAACAGATCACAGCAATGCTGGTGTGTTGGGCTGTGAAATATGCCCTGACTTGAATGATTTGGAATATTTTATTAAGGACTGTAATAAATCTGGGTCTAACTGTAATCGCAGAAGTTTTATTGAATATAGTAAATTGGAGTTTCCTGTTTGATGGTAATAAATATAAGGCAAAAGGACTATGGACCTAGAGCAATTGCAGGTGATCTGGTGGTTTCCCTAATACGTCTGATGAATTTACTAATCTAATTTTTGACTGGATTTGATGGATACTATTTCAAATATAATTATAAAGTCACTCGGGGTTTTTTTTTTTTATAAAGAAGCAATTTTTTATTTAGGTGGGTAGACGCAAATGAAGATATTCTATATGTTGTTGGAAGATGTGAAGACAAGATTAGCAACTGGTTTAATCTAGTATGAAGAACTTAAATGTTTGATATAGTTATTAAATGACGTTTTATCTGTATTGATAAATTAATGAGGTTTGATTGTTATATTTTTTTAATTAAAAAATTTATTATTTTTTTTTATTAAGTGTTTTAACTATAACTGGACCTTGATGGTTTAAAAATGGAGGACGGAAGACTTTATATAGTATTTTATTTTAAATTTGGGTTTTTATGAATGAGGGTTTCTTTTTTTGTTGTTGTTGTTGGGGTTTTTTTTCTTTGTTTTAAATGAAAGAAGTTATAAAATATCTTGTTAAATTATATAGACTTAATAATTTGTTAAGTATTAATTAGCTATATTGAGTAATGATAGGTTTGATTAGGTAATACTTAATTGTTTTACCAACTGCTGTAATTATAAATGGAGATTAATTTTGTTGAATTAGATGGAATAAGAAGAAAGAAGACTTGCTTTCCTTTTATCTACTTGTTTAATGATTATGATTATGATAAGTGTGAAATGGAGTTTAACTTAGAGAATTTGAGCTGTATTTTATCTTGTATTTGCTCTGGGAAGTCGGGGGGGGTTGGGGAGGGGGGAGAAAATGTATGTAAAACTTTTAAAACTTTTTCAATAAAAAAAAAAGAAAGTCCATAAAGGTATTAAAAGAAAGCTCACCAATAAGAACCAAGCTAAGTTTCTAGCTGCTTTTTTACCTGTGTGGTATTATAGAATTTTAGAAGATTCAAGCATGTCAGAATTATAGCAAAAACAATTGTCTATATTACTCCTAGGAATGTTTGGTATGGCAAAAACAATCATATAGTAGAACTTAAAGTACCATTACTGTATCATATCTAGAAAATGTATATCTTTCTGCTACCATTAGACATTTGCAGCCCAAATATAGTGGTTTAACACACAGTTAAAGTATGTATGAATCACATTTGACTTTTCTAGTCCTATGAGTGAATCCTTACAGAAAGTTTCTATCCAGTGTAAGGCTTCATAGTTTGTATTCTTCTTCACTCTGTTCCTGAGATCCCTTTTACAGTAGTGTAATAATAGTTATTTTTTAAATTTAATAAATGCTATAAGTTAGTTTGTATGTTAAAGTCTGACTTTGAAAATTAATAAAGATATTATATTAAAAGAATAAACTATTAGTCACCTATATACATAAAATATTTTACTTGTTTTCAGGTATATGGGGAAGTGCATTTGCTATACTGATCAACAGAGTGCTTGGGGTTTCTAACAGCCAAAATAAAGGACCCACAATGGAAGAAGAACTAGGTATTGTAATAAAAGTTGGAGCATGTGTCTATGTTGATATTTCTGTTTAAAAGTAATTAAACAAATGTAAAATTGGCATGCTGAAAAGCAAAGTCCCAGCCTCCAAGATCATCTATTTTCCAGGTCACCTTTTAGTTCTTAAGGAAGTAATAACCTACAGTGTAAATGCTTTGGTTGGAAATGTCCTACTTGCTGATTAAAAAAGAAAAAAGTAAGTAGAAAAAGTACAGAATACCTGTAGGGCACCTTGACCTGCAGGGATGGAATCTAAAGGTGATGGAGATGGTTATCTATTAAAGGAAGTACTTTGCAACTGTCCATGTTTCCCATGATAGCCAGGTTGTGAATGCTAAGTTCTTTTCAGAGGTTTTGCACCTAGGTAGAAAGAATGTTCATATGTACTTATTAGTGTAGAAAGGCTTGGGATCCCTGGGCTAAAGTAGCTTAGACAAATTCATGGACTTTAGTAGTTATGGCTGTTATAGCTACAGTATAAGCAGCTTGGATGCCATGTTCCTTCCAATAGTATGAAATATCATTACGAAAGAATATTGCCTTTATGCAGGGATGGGCTGCTGGGGGTTTGGGAGAACCTCTAGTAAGATTCTGTGCAGCTCAGAGAACCCCCAAATCCCACTCCTGGCTGGCCCCTCCCACCCCTCCCCTTCACTCCCAGGAGTTTCCACGCGGCCTGTTTTGGATGCAGGTAAGTGCAGGGCATGCCCAGAGGCTCGGGGAGGGTGAAAAACGGGCATATCGGAAGTTCGGGAAGGATGGAAATGGGCCCATTTCTGACCACCAGAGGGCTTCCGGAGCCTGGGGAGGCTGTTTTCACCATCCCAGAGGCTCGAGGAAAGCCTCTGGAGCCCGGGAAGGGCAAAAGCCCCCCTCCAATGCAGGATGCTGACTAGGCCACGCCCACCATGGCCATGCCCATCCAACAACCGGACAGAGAACCCCTTGCTAAAATGTTTGAAGCCTATCCCTGCCTTTATGTCCTGTGTGGAAGCTTGTGTGAAGCATCTGGCTATATATTTAGTAAGAACAATACTGGAACTGTAGTCTATTTTTTCCGAGTTTTATTGTTCTGTTTATTCATTGAATGAACGTCTATTCATCTGTAAAGTATAAAAACTTCATGTGGCTTATTTCCCCCTGCAGTTTATATTAGAGACTGTTATCTGTCTCCCTCATGAACTAAAGAACAAGTGAGGAATAATCAAATAGAAATATAAAATTTCTGCAACAAGATTGTTTTTGTTTTTTTTACAGGTGGCTAGATCCATAAGTTTAGCCATCTCTCAAACTTGTTTCAGTCAAAGCATGAGCAATCTTGGGGGGAGAATTCGCAACCACTCCTGTAATTCACTTGTGATCCTTCTGAAGTCCACATGATCACAGGTTTTGGAACCACCGTAATTTATGCTGCTTTATTATTATTAGCCCAAATAAACTCAGGAGAATGGAAGCCTTTTCCTTAAAAATTATGGAACATAATCTGTCATACTGCGCCAGTATTGATTGGTAGATGTTTTTTCATCTTCCTAGTCTAGGGCTGAGAGAAAATAACTTGCCCAAAAGTCACCTAGCTGGTTTCTATTCCTGATGAAGAATTAGAACTTGGGTCTCCCCATTCCTGAATCAGTATCTTAACCACTGCACCACTCTGGCTGTTTGCATGACATGATATGACTTTATATAGAAATTGACATAGAATTTTAAATGGAAGAATTGCTACAATGGACAAGAACAAAGCTTCAGATGTCAATACAGATTTTTAAAAAGCAATACTAAATCTATTTTGAGGAAATGCAGAATACTATACATGGTTTTATTTCATTCCAAATAGACCACAGAGAATGCAGGAGGTGAGCTGTCTCTGAAAATGTCTTCATTGTAGTAGTCACCCATGTCACTCCTTTATTTACTCATGGTTGACAGCTCTTACTTTAGTCTGTGATCCCTTACAGAAACCCATCATTTCCTCCTCCTGCCCTCCAGGCAGTTGTCAGGCTTTTGAAATACTGTGGCTGAGAAAAATATATCTATGTACATTTTTGGCTAATTTGCAGTTCCACATATCCTACAGGAAATTTCATCTCTTCCTAAAAGGTTAGGTAATAAAATTTGGGAGCATCTAAAATAAGTTGCTAGTTGGTAGCAGCTGCTTGCCTATACTCTAAAACTGGCGATTTTGTACTTCATTCAAAAGAACCATTCAAATTATGCATTACATGCCTGTCTGCTGTAGTGTAGTATATAGTCTTTCAAAGGCATTGAGATTTACTCCCAAATGGATAAAACATTGTTCCAAAAACTAAAAACATGCTTAATTGATTTCATTGACTTTGATATGGTTAACTTTTGCATTACAGGTAGTCCTTGACTTACAGTGTTTCATTTAGTGACTGTTCAAAATTACAGCGGCAATGAAAAAAGTGACTTATGACCATTTTTCAGTTACGGCCTTTGCAGCTTACCCATGATCATGTGGTCAAATTTCAGATGTTTGGCAACTGGTTCATACTTAATGTCTGATGCTGTGTCCCAAGGTCATGTGATCACCATTTGCAACCTTCTGACAAGCAAAGTTAATGGGGAAGTCAGATTCACTTAACAACCAGATTATTAATTTATCAACTGCAGGGATTCACTTAACAATGGAGGCAAGAAAGGTGGGGCAAAACTCACTTAACAATAGAAATGTTGGGCTCAATTCTGGCTGTAAGTTGAGGACTACCTTTATTTTAAAGTTAAATCTATTTCTCTGTTTCTTTTTTAAATTATTCAGGGGTTGGTTGGTTGTTATGATGTATTCATTCTCTCATTGACCGCCTGATAGTTTGTTGTTACAGTACTGCATAGTTTTAGTCAGAAATCCTTAAAGCAGAGTCAGTCTTATTGCAGAGTTGAAAAAAAAAAGTGCATTGGCCACAGGATAACCCGGATACTGATCTACACAGACATGCACTCAGATGGCCATTGCGTGAGAGTATGACTCTTGTAAAAGTCACACTCTCAACTATTCTTTTAAGGAAGTGATCTACTTGCTTTCTAAAATGCAAACCACGCCCAACTGAACATTTACTTGAGAAATAATAAAAAACTCCTGAAGACCACAGATAATCTAATTCTTTCATATTGAACTCTGGAGAATAATGTCAGTTTTTTGATAAGAAGAATAAAATATCCTGCCCCCTTTCTTTCCTTATATACAAAAATAGTTTGGAAATCTATCTCTTAGGAGGGAAAATATTGGAGTTATCTAGTAATCAGAGCCGCTCATACTAAGATGTTTTTGAAAGTATTTGAAATGCCATGAATTGAGTCCTAAAGCCAGTTTTCCTCATTACCTACCTTCCAACTTTCAGTGTCATCGTAATGCATTTAAAATGCCAAACTGATTTAATATTGGATAACTAGATGGAGCACTAAAACAGGATTATATCCCAGTACAGTTTATTATAAATAGGTGTAATGTAGAAAGAATCTAGAACTGAAGCAGTGTTTTAGAGTTGTGTGGTTTTTTTCCCTCAGCTATGTTAACAAAGCTTGTCTGCCTCTTGGATCATTGTACATTTGATGTAGGGTTCTTTTTTTTTTCTATATTAGGGCTTTTATGAAGGACTTAGTGAGTCCAGTGGGAAATAGCTTGCTCACTTTTGAAGATGTAATGATATATTTCAGTGATGATATGAGAACCAGCAGCGAGGAACTAATTTTGTGCTATTATTTATAGTAGGGAGATGATTATATTTATTTATTTATTTATTATATTTCTATACCGCCTTTCTCCTGTAGGACTCAAGGCGGTGTACAACCAAGAAGAATATAGACATACAAACATCATAAAATTGCTAATTAAAATTATTACTTAGTTTGGTCAATTAAATAAAACCCAGAGTTAGATAACATTTTAAAAGATCATTCACATGTTCATATGTTTAGCCCCGCCTGTTGGAACAACAGGGTCTTGAGGGCACAGCGGAAAGCACAGAGATCGGGGATATTCCGTATCTCCGGGGGCAGTTCATTCCAAAGGGTTTTTATAGAAGTGGGTTTATAGAAGTGGGTCCTAATGTAATTCCAGGAGATTGATTTGAGAGTCTCAGAAAGCAGGAATTCCAAGAGGAGACTAGATTGGTGATCCTTTGTCCTTTTCAGCTTTAAGGATTGAGAATATCCTTTTTCCAGTTTGCCTGTATCTAAGTATATAAATAGAACCCAGCCAGCCTGGAGATCAAATTACATATTGCATTGAACATATAGAAGCTTCCTCTTCATTTTTTTTCTTTTATTGCAAATGATAAATCCTACTTAAATGTGATTGTATATCTGAATGGAGAAGGAAGTTTTACAATCTTTTTCCTTCCACCCTAGAGTCATCTTCCAAAGGAAATAGCTATGAGAAAGACTTCAATTATTTTCCCTGTGTACCCTAGTCCTGACCCCGGTCATGATCTTATAGGCTTTACTTTTAAGTAACCTATAAAATACTTTTTAAAAATCTAATGCTGTATGTAGATCTTCTATGATCTACTGTGAAAAGAGAAAATAAAAGTACTTTAATTGCTATTACATTGACAGCAAGCAGAGTAGGGAAAATTGTAAGCTACTGAATGTCACTTGTACCTCAGAAGCTTGATTGTTAGATTACTTTGTTTCTCACACTATATTGGGGCTTGCTTTTGACTTGGTTAAGACTAGTGTGCCTTATCATTCAGACAGTGTGTTTGGCTCAAGTAAAACAAAAACAGTATAAGGGTTTTCCCCCCACAAAGGTGTTTCCTTTGATTTTACCTAATACTGTAATAATAATAAATAGTTAGATCAGATAGCAGACAGCAAAAGGAAGTCAGTGTAACAAGAAACTAGCTTTATAAATAATGTATTTATTTCTTAATCTCTTTTATTAGAAGGTGGGATGAACTGCAGCTTTCTTTGTAAGAAAAAAATCCAGTGCCTCCAATTTTTACTTAGCTATCCTTTGATATTTATGGAGATGGAAAATCTTTTGGAATTAAAAAAATCTGCAAAATTCAAGTTAACTTTAAAAAAACCTTGCTTTCGTTAAAGTACCTCTATAGGCAAGTTAGGCTAGATTAAAACCTTTAAGTAAGTACAGACAACTTCCTTTGCCCTATATTGCTGCCATGCTCCAGTCTCTATGTCAGGAATCGGGAACAATGGCACTTTTATGACTTGTGGACTTCAACTTCCAGAATTTCTGAGCCAACATGGCTGGCTCAGGAATTCTGGGAGTTGAAGTCCACAGATCATAAAGGGGCCATCGTTCCCCACCTCTGTTCTATGTGATGGTCCACAGAAGACACACATTATCTTTGTGTTTACGGAATGGAAGGCAACTGCAGTGGAGAAATACTCTGATTGACCGCCTTCCCCTCCCCAGTACTAATATATTTTATAATTTCTTCCATTTCTCTATTTTTATTCAATATTTAAAGTATCAAACTGTTTCTTTCCTTGTTTTCACAGAAAATATCAGGTTGCGACAGATTGTAAGCAATGATTCAGATAGTGATGATGAATCACAGGGGCCAAAAGGTAAGAAAAGTTACCGATCGTGACATTGCCTACAAAATATTTTATGGACAATGCCTAACCAAAGAAAGACATAACCGAAAGAGCCAAACAAGACTATGTGTTAATTGGACAGAGGTACTTTCCCCCTATTAAACATTTCTGGATGCTTCATACGTCTTATTTTTCGTGCTTATTTTTTTCTTTTTCTTTTTTAAAATTAAAGATAGATGTTTAAATGTCCAGGTTATGTCCCAGATTAAAAAAGCATAGGTTAAAAATTCCGGAATGATCTTATAATTTATATTTTACGTTTAAGATGTTGAAAGTATTTTTCATATATTGTCATCTTGTAATTCTTAAAACAATCTGCAATGTAGGCCTGAACCATGAGATGGGCAGGAAAGAAAGAAAGAAAGAAAGAAAGAAAGAAAGAAAGAAAGAAAGAAATGTTAGTATTGCCACATTGCAGACCAGTGATGAGACACAATTTAACTTCTCTGAGCACAGGTAGTAAGTTCATGTAGGAACAGTGATGTGCTGCTTAATGTTTAAGTACCGGCTTCATTGTTACCTGCTTGCTGGAGAATAGTTAATTAGTGTGCTAGGTTTCATTGCTGATGCTGATGCTGATGCTTTTTTTTTTTAACCTTCTGAAACAGGCTCGGAAAACCCCCAGGCTGAAAAATCTCACGAACAGAGCAGCCAGGAAAGCTGGGTTCAGAGGATGTTTATGGCACTGGTAGGCGACAGTGCCCTTTTCAACACCCGAGAGGGCCGGGCTGGCAAAGTCCACAATTTCATGTTGGGTTTGAATCTCAATACTTGCTATCCGTTATCCCCTTTTGTTGGTGTCAGTACTCAGGAATCGGTGGAAGATGATGACGTGGATACTGCTGTAACAGGTGAAAATCCATATGTTTCTTCATTCTGTTTCTCTGATCAGTAAGACAGAATGAAATGTAAAGCAAATGTCAGGGTTCCCTAGCAAACAAAACTCTGAGGAAGGCAAATTCCTCAAAAAATAAGTTTATTGGATATGCCATATTGGCACAGGCTGGTGAAAACCGACTGAATATTCTCATAGTTTTCACCTAATTAAAAGTAAAAGTTTTTCACTTTCTCAAAACAATGTCACATGGTCCAATCAGGATGCTGTCCAGTTGCTAGGTGACCCCGGTCCTCTCCTTCCGAGCACTTGCAAGAATGTCCTTGGTTCCCAAGAGAAAGTATTTTGTTTTGGCTACAACACCCCAACTATCTCTATTCCCCCCTTCCTAGTCCTCTTCTCCAGTGTTTCAGCAGTGAAGTCTCAAAATTGCCTCATCAAGCCAGCTTCAGGGTTGACAGCAATCTTTTTTTTTTTGTTTTTGAAATTTGCTTCGAAATACAGATAGTCCTTGACTTACAACCATTAGCAACCATTTGAAGTTACAGCATCCCTGAAAATAAGTGACTTACAATCGGTGCTCCCATATACAACTATCACAACATTCCCTATATTCACGTGATCAATATTCTGGTGCTCGGTCCATGGCATATATTTACAAGGGTTGCAGCAGCATCCTGGGGTCACGTGATCACCATTTTTCAACCTTCCCTGTGTCTGACAAGCAAAGTCGAATGAGGAAGCCAGATTTGCTTAACTACAGTGACTCCCTTAACAACCACAGCAAAAAGGTTGTAAAATCGGGCACAAATCACTTAGCAGCTACTTTGCTTAACAACATATATTCTGGTCCCAATTGTGGCTGTAAGTCGAGGACTATCTGTATACCTAAAGAGTTGTGTATTGCTTGGGCCTTACATAACCAATTTCACTCACTCCATCACCCACCCTCCTTGCCCTTGAATTTGTCAAAACACTTCTTAGGCACACTAGTTGGAACAGAGCAGACACTTGACACATAACTGGATAATAATCTTAGTGTATACTGGAACGAAGCCACTTTAAGCAATTGCCTGCCCTTTGTCAATAGGATAATGCAGACCTCTTTTGTATCTCCCAAAGTTTAAATCCAGCACTTCTATTCCCTGCCTTTCTCGGCACTTAAGAGACATCTGGCTTTAGTCTTGTGGGGTGGGGGCAGTTGACAGCTAACATGATCAGCATTCTCATTGTGGAAAGCTGTGACAATTAACATAATTTTGACACTTCCTGATCTTGTCTTACATAGCTTGGTTATTAGAAACAGCCCAACAATCTGATGTCAGGAGTTGGATTCAAATAGTAAGCTGGAAGATTACTTTGGCTGTCTCCAAACCTTGAAAATTATGACTAGGGAAAATCAGGGAGTAGAGAAGGACTATTCTTATGAGTGTGTTTATAAGGTCATCCTTCTAATTAATGGCATTATATCAAAATCAAACCAAACGAGAACAGTGGTATATCCTCTGGAAATTGACGCTTATTTGTATGTTTTTTAAATCATTTCTATTACTAAATGTATTCCATATTTTAATATAATTTCCAAAGGAGCTTTTAATTAAAAATGGTGAATATTTTAAATATGTGGTGGGAGAAGTCACAGGGTCCTTGGGGCTATAGGTGCAGCTCAGTGGTGGGCGAACCAATAGTGGCGATGGGAGGCTCCGCCCACCCACCCAGGTGTCATCAAAAATGCTCGCATGTGCAGAAGCGCAGCGCACTCACAAAGTGAGCGTGTGTGCCCGCATGCTACCGATAACGAACCGGTAGCACCGGGATTTGAATCCCACTACTGGTGCAGCTACATTTATGTTAAATCCATGCCCTTCCTAGTTATGAAGGCACCAGAGAGGCAACATGTAGGTGTACTGTATGTAATGATTTAGACCTCTCTGTGAGAGGGGGTATGTCCATAAGCTCTGAAAGAGGTAATGGTGTGTCCCTTTCTTAGAATCCATCCTTGGGATCCAGCCAAACTGGATCATTTTAGTTCATTCAAGTTATTGAGAAGGTTATCTCCAGCTTGCCAGAATGGAATATAGGATCATCCAAGAATAGTTGTAATCTTAGACACAGTTGATGCAAGATGGAGATATTTGTTCTCATCAACAGGAAATGCCCTTCCAAAACCTTTTGCCAGGTATATCATAGAATCATATAGGGCTGGAAGTCTGCTAGTCCCAATTCCCTGCCTACGGCAGGATATTGCTTAACAGTCCCTCTTTAAGCAAGAGCTTTGTGGGGAAGTTCTCAAGTCTTTTTTTTTTTTTTTTATTGAAAAAGTTTTAACAATACAAATTTTTCCCCCTTCCCCCCCCTCCCTAGCCACAGATTGTAGAATACATGTAAAAAGAATATATAAATCCTTCCCATCCCCACCCTAACCCTCCCCCTCCTCCCTCTTCCCTCCCCCCCTTGACTTCCATTATATGCAATATTAATATTCCCAAACAATATATATGTTATTCAAACTTCCATATCTTTTTTCTATATTTACTAACATACTAACATAGTCATCTCAGCTAAAAGCGATATAATATTTTCTAGTCTGATACTTATTCTGTACATACTCAATCCATAATTTCCATTCCTGTATATACTTCTCATGCGTCTGGTCTTTTAAAAAAGCTGAAACCTTTGCCATTTCTGCAAATCCAGCCATCTTCTGGGTCCATTGATCAACCGTCGGTAAAACATCACTCTTCCAATGTTGGGCAATCAACAACCTAGCTGCTGTCACCATATACAAAATCAATTTAGTTTCACCCAGTGTAAAGTCTTTAACTATACCCAATAAAAAAAATTGCGGAGAAAATTGTATTTTTTTCTTTAAAACATTTTGCATAACCCACCAGATTAGCATTGGAGTCTGTGATTTGTACTCCTAAATATTTGACCTTTGAAACAGTCTCGAAGCCTGCCATTCTTTCCAGTTCCTTTTTTTTGCTCTCTGTCAGATTTTTGACAATCATTTTAGTTTTCTTCTGATTCAACCTGAAACCAGATACCATGCCATACTCTTCTATAATATTTTTCATCTGGATTATTGAGTTCATAGGTTGTGATAGGGTAACAACCAGGTCATCTGCAAATGCCTTAGTTCTATAGTCCTTTTGCCTTATAACTATTCCAGTCAAGGAATTCGAGTCCCGTATTGCATTGAGTAAGACTTCTAAAGTTAAAATAAATAATAACGGGGATAATGGACAACCTTGTCTGGTGCCTTTTTGTATGTTAAAATTCGATGTTAAGCATCCATTGATAATAAGTTGTGCATGTTGCTCTTGATAAATTGCACCAATCGCTTGTATAAACCGCTCCCCCAAATCCATTTTTTCCAAAGTCTTAATTATAAAGTTCCAATTCACGTGATCAAAGGCTTTTTCCGCATCCAAAAAAACCAGCACTGCAGAGATCTGTTTATTCTTATCTAGATAGTCCATTAAGTCTATAACTTGCCTAACATTCTCCTTCATATATCTGCCTTCAATAAATCCTGCTTGGTCATGATGAATTATCTTTTGAATAACTGGCATCAATCTGTTGGCTAGTACTTTTGCAAAGATTTTATAGTCTGTGTTTAATAAAGATATTGGTCTATAATTTTCTGGTTTTTTAAGACCTGATTCTTCTTTCGGAATCAATGAAACAAAAGCTGTTTTCCATGAGGAAGGTATCTTACCTCCTAGTTGTATATTACGAAATAAATCTTTAAGATGCTCAATCATTTCTTCTTGTAAAGTTTTATAATAAATTGCAGTTAAGCCATCCGTCCCTGGAGCTTTAGCTGTTTTTAATTGTTTTATAGCAAAACTGATCTCCTCCACTGTTATCAGTTGTTCCAAACTTTTCTTTTGGCTCGTTGAAATTTTTGAAACTCTCTTGTTTTCCAAGTATTCATCTATAGTAATATTCTGTATGTCATCTTTAGCATATAACTTAGTATAATATTCCAAAAAGGCTTTTTTAATTAGATCTTGTTGGTAAACTTGTTTATCAGCATATTCAGTACTATCAATAATTCGTGTCGATGCTTGCTTCCTCAAAGTATACGCCAACCACCTGCCCGGTTTGTTAGCATTGGAAAAAGTATTGTGCTTTGCAAATTGTAAGTTAGTTGCCATTTGGTCTGCTATAAGCATTTGAAATTGATCCTTCAGAAGTTTTATAGCCATTTGCAATTTTCCGTCTGTTGGTTTTTGTATCAATTGTTGTTCTTTCTTTTTTATCTCAGATTCCAATTGTAGTCTTTTCTTCTGCTGACTTTGCCTGTGTTTAGAATTCATTTGAATTAGTACTCCCCGCATATATGCTTTAGCTGCATCCCAAACTGTTTCAATAGGGGTGCCTTTGTTCAGATTAAATTTAAAAAACTCCTTTAAATGCTTTTTGAGTTCAATTATATTCTTTTCATATCTAAATAGATTCTCATTTACTCTCCAGGATCTTCTTTCTCTTTTGCCCATCTCGATTTCCATCCAGACCGGACTGTGGTCAGTCAAAGTCCTAGGAAATATCTTTATTTTCTTTACTTTAGAGAGTAGATTAGAAGTTAAGAGAAAAAAGTCTATTCTGGAAAAGGATTTGTGCCTGTCTGAGTAAAAAGTAAAGTCCAGTTCATTTGGGTTTCGAATTCTCCAAATATCTTTCAATTCCAAATCCTCTTTCAGTTCGAAAAAAGCTTGTGGTAATTTATTCCCTATTTTGGCCGTGGTTTTTTTATCCAATCTAGGTTGGATTACTCCATTCCAATCGCCCATTATTATAGTGTTTGAATAGTCCCAATCCAAAATTTTTAAATGAAGTAGCTTGTAAAAAGTTTCCTGCTGTTGATTTGGGGCATATATTCCAACCAACAAAATTGGTCCAACATCTGTAATAACTTCAACTGCAATATATCTTCCATCTTTATCTGCTTCTATAATTTTTGCTACAAGTTTCTTATTTATATATATCACCACTCCATTCTTCTTTTCCTGATTTGAAGCAACAAATTGCATTCCCAATTTTGAATTTATCAAGTATTTCTGATCTTGCAATTTTACATAAGTCTCCTGTAAACAGATAACATCATTATGAAATTGTCTCAAATAGTGAAATATCTTCCTTCTTTTTTGCGGAGAATTCAATCCGTTTACATTCCAAGACAAAAATTTAAGTGCCATTTGACCCTGTCTGAAGTTTTGAGAGCAATTGTTGAAGATTCTCTCCTACAGTAGGAATCTTCGGTTTAGCTCCTCCCATGACTTCAGCTTGCTGTTTATCTTTGGTTCTTTTCTCACGCTGTGGCTTACTATATTCTTGCTGCTGTTGCTTCATTTGTTTAGACATTGCTCTGGTTATGCGTTGCTCTTCCACTTTAGATGTTGTTACTTCCAAAGCCATTGCCTCCTCTGTGATAGTTTTAGACATTTCTTCCAAAGGAGAAGCTTCGAATGGTGCAAAAGGATCAACCACAACACCACATACTGCTCCCATTAATTCTCTTGCCTCCCTTTGCGACTGCCTTATTTGTGCTTCTGTTTCTTGATCAATCTCGGCTTGTAGTTGAGCTTCTTTATCTATTGGTGAAGATGTGCGTGGAGGAGGAGAACCCGCTTTCAAAACATTGTAATAAAATTCTTCTGCTTTTTCAATAGTATTAAGGCGGTATCTCACTCCTCGCAGCCTGAGTATTATACCTATTGGGGCATCCCACCTAAATTGTATGTTCTGTCTTTTCAATTCTGTCACCAAAAATCCAAAATCCTTTCTATCTCTTAACATTTTAGGCGGTAGTTCTTTAAAAACTCCAATCTCACTTCCATCAACTTGAACTGTTGTAACAAAAGAATTTTGCAGAATTTCATTTCTCATTCTTCTATCTGTGAAATATATAACCACATCTCTAGGCAGTTGTCTTTGTACCGCCACCCAAGAATTAACTCTGTAGACCTTGTCCATCTTGCACAAAACCAGATCTGGTTCCACTTTCAACATAACTGCCAAAGCCTCTGCACAAATTTTCCTAAGATCTTCTCTGGTGTTCTCTTTAACACCTCTCAATCTGATAGCATATTCCATTGATCGAAATTGCATCATAGTAATCTCATTTTGCATTTTCTGTGTAACTTCTTCAATTTCTATAATTTTTGAGTCAGAAGCTCTGAATTTAGTCTCCATCTCTGAGGCAAGATTCTCCACTTTTTTATCAATCTGCAGCGCTACCTCAGACAGGCCTTTAACCACTGTTTGAATATCTTGTTTGAGTGAGTCATATTTCTCTTGAAACATTCCTTTAAGCTCCTTCTCTGATCTTTGAATTTCTTTAATAATAATATCATATTGGCTTTCTTCCTTTGTCTGAGATTGCAACTGCGCTGTTTGAGGCTGCTTCTGTTTATGTGTGGGGGAGCCCCCCCCGGTTGCTTTGTTGCCATTTTACCTCTTAAAGATCTTCCTTTTCCACAAACTCTAACAACTTTTCCCAAAAAGTTCTCCAGATTCAATCAGGTCTATAAGAGTCAGTTGGTATTTTTATTTTATGTTATTTTGTTTTTTGAATACTTCTGCCGCTTCCAGCCGGATTTGTTACTTTAAAATGTAGCCGGATACAGTAATCAAATTACTTTCACTTTCAGCTCTCTCAACTAAGAACAGGCACCATTTTTTTTTCCCTCCGCTTTCCTCAAAGCCAATTCACTTTCACTTTAAAAATTCTTTAAAATAGTCCAAAAAGCTTCCAATACTTGCTGTTTAGTGAGAAGTTTGAAATCTTCCTTATTTTTCTTTGTTATTGGTAATGCTGCCGCGCTGTCTTGTTCTGCTTTAAAGCAGAGTTTCCCAGTCGTCCGGAGCTTCAGCGGGGTGGATAGGGAGTCCCACCCTGTTAACTCCCCAGAAGCAAAAAAAGCTTTCTGGGGGTCTCACAGGGGACTCTACCTGCAGCCGCCGGCTCTCCTCACAAGCCCTTTGCGTCTCGGAGTTTTACGAGCCGTTTCAATTGCCGAAACGACTCTTTTACGAGCGATCGGGCTGGCGGTCTTCAAAGGACCGTCCACAACAGCTGACGGCAACAGCGGAAGGGGAAGTTCTCAAGTCTTATGGAAGTATTCGTATGTTGTACTTATTCTTAAGTAGTCTTATGTTTTCCATGTGAAAAAAAAATATAGAATTGAGAAATAAGTTTCAGGCAGTAGGAAAACTTCATGTAATATAAGGTTTGGTTTCCTCTTGCCTCAGTTTGCTTTTGCCTGTCTGAGGTCTCTTGATTAGAAAGTTAAATTCTTATTTCTATTGAAGGAAGCATTTTGAATCCCTCAATTGTCATATTATTTAAGTTAACATTTCTTTTATTGTATATACAATATAACAAGAATACGGTATATAAAAGACTTAAATATTTCCCACTACCATCTCCATGAAGTAAAAACTGTTACATTTGATGCCCAGCAGAAGCATAATCAGTAACACAACTTGACAACTTTTCTTGGTCCGATACTGAGTAAATAAACGTTATCAATTCTTGGGTAAATAAACACACTGGGCAGCTGCTTGAAGAATGGGGTAGTTCATTCCATTGTGTAACATGGAGTATAGCAATCTAGGCACTTTAACTAGGATCTGCCAATATTTTTTTTGGCTCCCAACACGTGAACTTTTCTGTTGTGTCTGCATCTCCCAAAATTTTCTTTATTCACTCCTCCTAGTTACTGGAAGTTATATAACAAGAAATACTTGATTCCAGTTCACCAATTTTCTCCTTTATTTATTTGTAGTAAAATTGTTCAAATGTAAATGGAGACTAAGTAATCTGGAAGATTAGTTTATGAATATTCTCATACAATCCCTTTCATACTTAGAACTCTTGCTTTCTAAAATAAATCCCTTCGCCTCAAAGTCTTTTCTTTGAAAGAATATCAGCTCAGATGGAACTATAAATCCTATCTAAAGGTTAAAATAGCATACATTTTGAAAAGTGTTTCAGTAAAAATATTTCTTTTAAATACCTGCCTCCTTGTAACAAAGGGGTTCAGCAGTTAAAGACATTGAGCCCTGATTCAAGACTTGACTTCCCCACAACCCATCATGCCTACCTAGCAGTTTGAAAGTATGCAAATGCGAGTAGATAAATAGGTACCACTTGGATGGGAAGGTAACAGCATTCCCTGTGCCTTGGCATATAGTTATGCTGGCCACATGACCACAGAAAATGTCTTTGAACAATGCTGTCTCCCTTGGTTGAGAAACAGATGAAAACCACCCCTTAGATACAACTGGACAGTAAAAACCTTTATATTTACTTTTTACTCCTTATAACTTTTTAAATCCACCATGTTGTTTTTCACAATAGTCTACCAAGGGCTACTTACAAGCAGGGAGTGAAATGTCTCTCTTCTATGCTTGTATTTCTACAACTCTTTTTTTTTATTAAAGGGAATGGGTTTATCTGGATGCGGAGGATTTTTTTGTGGTTAATTCTTTTTATTTGATGTAAGCTGCTGGGAATCAGCCTCTAAATCTCAGCAATAAATAAATTAACTTCCCCAAGCTGCAAGTAAACTTGAGTCTTCAAGGCTCATAGTTCTTGCAATACTTCTCTTCCAATAAGTTATCCAATTCCCTTTTAAATCCACCCACATTGATGGCTATCACCACATCTTGTGGTAATAAATAAATTAAAAAAAATACTATACATTCTATGAAGAAGTTACTTCTTAGGTCTGTTCTAAAATTCCTGAGATCATCGGATGATCCCAGCTGCTAATTATTTATAAGAAGGGGGGAAAAAAGTCTCGTTTCTTCATGCCACACATACTTCTCAGTATACAGGATTTTATTCCTTACCACCTCCCATATTAAGAAAGCTGTTCATTCATCTCTGTTCTTTGTTTTCCATTTTAACCATTTTGCAATCTCCCAAAAGAGGGGCTTCTTTTCCCCATGGTTGTTTATTTTACTCAAGAGGTTTTGATGAGAAACTTATTCAATTTTTTTTTAAAGACTGAGTATTCAATATCAACAGGGTCATTCCAGTCACATGGCTATTGATAGCCTCAAAAAACTCTCAACAATTGATACAACAATCTATATGTTTGTAGAATCCCTTCAGATTTTTTTCCACAAGTTTTATTATAATTCTCTTACATTACTGTATGTATCTGGTTATTTTTTCTTAATGAATTAAGAATGTATTTATAATGTATTTCTATAATTTCATAGTGTATTTCTATCATTTTGCCTGGTTAAGCTGGCTAGTTTGTAATTTGCAAAATTTTCCCTGGTTTGTTTGTTTTCTTAATTGGTGTTATACTGGCTATCTCCTAGTCCTCAGAACTAAAGCTGATTTGAATAGCAGTTAAATTTTTGGGGGTGGGAGGAGCAAGGAGTTGACAATTTCACATTTGAAATTTTTAAAGAACACTCTAAGTGGATGCCATTAACTCCCAGTGATTTATAAATGTGTAGGCTCTCAAGGAAGGAAGTCTAGAATATCTTTTGTTATTTATCTCTGTTTCCTTCTTTGAGAAAGTCAGGTATCCTATAACTTCTATAGTGGTGTGTGCATGTCAATATATGTTAGATTAGGTGAGAGCTGGCAATGCAGTGGCCCAGCAATTAAAACACTGGGCTTATCATCTGGAAAGCCAACAGCCCAGGTTTGAGACCCGAGTGCTGCGCAACTGTTCTTGCCCCAGCTCCTACCAACCCAGCAGTATGAAATCCTGTAAATGCAAGTAGATAAATAGGCACCACTTTAATGGGAATGTAACAGCGCTCCATACCGCTATGCTCGCCACATGACCACAGAAATGAAAACAGAACTAAGCACCGCCCTCTGTAGTTGGCAATCTGCAGGGACTCCCTTAACTGAGGATGGCTATTTTTTTTTAATATCTTTATATGTTGGTATATACATAGAGTTTGAAGAAACGGGGACTGACATTTTATTTTTAGATGGTTTTACATTTAAAGTCTAGTTTTCATTTAGGAACTCAAGGTGTTGCCTATAGCAGCAACTTTCTCTTCATTTTGTCCTCCCAACTTTCCTGGGCTGGCAGAAGTGGCTGAAATAGATGTTTTTCCAAATTCCCTCTTCAGTGGAAAATGAATAGAGGGTTTTGTACCCTGTATTCATTAATAAGTTCTCATTCAAGCACAGACTCAGAGTGAAACAAAAGTTCATTCTACATTTCTGGCTTTCCTTAAAAGCACTTCTGGAAAGAAAACATCTCTGTTTCTCACATACTGTTGGTTTAGTTCATTCTTGGAAGAGAAAATGTATTATTTCAGATGAACTACTTGTACATAGAGAAGCTGCAACTGGAAATAACAAATGGAACAAGGTTGGAATAATCTGAACCAAGTGTCTGGTTTTCCATGCCAAATTTGTATTTACAAAAGAATACCCAGATGTGCGTTTGTTCTTAGATTTTACATTTATCCATCCATATGAAACTTTGTTCTGCATGGTCTAGTAAAGCTCTACAAAAGTAATTGCAACAATAGAGTAGAAATATGAGGTTATGTCTGCCTCATCTTGGAAAAAAACCCCCTCTAGCAATAGAGAACGGCCCATAAGAAACTTCATTTAATACAGATGTCCCCTGATCCCCTCCAGTTAGATTGCATTTGTTGCAATTGAATATATTTTATTTTTTGACTATTTTCATAAGACATTAAGTAGCTTCTTAGACAGATTCTAAAATGTATCCACCAAATTTGAAATGTTTGGACAAAAATCTTTGGCATCCAAGCGAAGAAAAAGATGTGTGGTCCCATCCTCCTTTTCCTGACACTTTATGATTCATTTTTTGGCTTATATGAAATTAGAATTCCTCATGGCTTATAAACTAGAAAATTTAAGCTTAACATCAGTTAACAAATCAAGATATTCACAGGAAAGAAAACTGGTTTACCCATACTATTAATAACATTTCAAAGTGAAGCATTATGGAAGGACTAGGGATTAGCGCTTGGTTTCTGGGTTTTGTTCAATTTACTAAACCATATCTGAGGGTTGACCAAGCCAATCCATTAAGGTTTTATTTTGCTAATATTAAGGATGGGGACTATCACAAATAAACATTGGGTAATTCTATTGGATTATTATGCCTTGCCTTATAGCATTCAGTGCTTTAAACAGGCAAAACAGGGTGGGTTTTTTTGGCGAATGGTTTTCTTTTTTTAATAATAATGATAGCATTAAAATGTTTGCTTTATGCAGCTACATTTTTTTCACACACATTTTCTTGCTCGTGCTAATCTACATTCCATCATTTAGATATGTCACTTTTGAAGAGAATGTATAATTGACTGAGATTGTCTCTTCTCAGTTGCTGCAGGCACAAATTATGCAGTGCACTGCATTTATACCGTTTCCACCTTCGCCCAGGAGCTCAAAAAAGATGCACAGTTTTCTTTCTTTTCCTTTTTTCCTTCCCTTCCACTCTTTAAAGAATCACAATAAGGTAGTTTAGTCTGAGAGATATTGACTGGCTCCAAAGTACACCATGAATGTGGGTTGCACTTTCAACAGTCTAACCACACTGTAGAGATGAGTAGTGAGCCGAAGAGACTAAAGGATAATATCACCCATCTATAACATGAGTTATGTGTGAATCAATGGCCACCCCTTGTCTCCCCATCATCACTTAGACTTATTATTGGACTTATCACTGTAAATATCCTGAAACTGGTTACAGTACTTCTCTAACAGTATAAATAATAGCTTGCTTTTATTTGAACCAGATGTGCGATTCAAGTATTTTTTTTCCACAAAACATTACTGAATTTAAAAAGAATATAAAGTACAAAAAAAAGTTGCAAAGACAAAAAGGGGAATCAGGGAAAAAACAACAGTGGGGGAAGGGTGTAGAGAAGAAGGGGAAAATGCTATAGAAAAGAATAAGTTCTGATTTTCTTTGGTACATGCATGAAATAAAATTACCCTTTGAACTATAGAAAACCATAGCATACAGAGCTTCTGTGGTTATAAGCAGTTCTAGTCATCAGATCCCAAGGTTAAAGTTTCATTTCTTTCAGCTTTGAGGAAAAAGACCAAAAGTGGGTTTCCAAGAAGAAACAAAGCTAGATAAAAGTATTTTCTTTCGACCAAACAGTCAGTTTCATCTTCTTCACCAACTCCATTAACTTCATCTATTCTTCCATTGTTGTTATTTGGGAATCCTTTCATTGTTGTATATAAAGAAGCCTTGCTGCTGTTATCATGTGTAAGAAAAGAATCTCATGTTTTTTGTTTTGATCATTTTGTGTGTCCATCAAATGTAGAACAAAACTCTCTGGTTTCAATTGTGCATTCAATTTTAGAATTCTATGAATTTACACACACACACACACACACACACACACACGATCCCAGTATTTCTTAGCTTTCTTACATGTAAACTTCCAAGTATTTTTTTAATTTGAAACATGAGAATTTGTTTTGGAAAATGGCATAAATCCTTGATATCATTACCTCTCTTTTTCTAGATCCCAATGAATTTGACAGGATATTGGAACCTCTGGATGTAAAGAGTAAAAAAATTCATGTTGTGGATAGTGGACTTACTTTTAATTTGCCATATCCACTTATCTTAAGACCACAGCGAGGAGTTGATCTTATTATCTCGTTTGATTTTTCTGCTCGCCCCAGTGATTCTAGTCCTCCTTTTAAGGTGAGTAACCTAGGGCAGTTATGGACCTGAATTGACAACATACATGACTCTAGATTTTAAGTTTGTAAGTCTTCCAACAAGTTCTGAGTAGTGGCTTAGAGGTTGGACCAGATTCAAGAAAGATCAATATTAGAGCTCCCATTGAGCTATATAAACCTGAAGTAGTCAGACTTGTTCAGCTCAATCCTACCTCACAGAAAGGAGGGGATAAAAGGTGAGGTAGGTCAATTGTAAATAGAATGAACATAAATTTTGTATATTTATGATGTAGATATTACATTTAACAAAAAGAATGGTAAATACTGGGGAGAAAATATCCTCTGATTGGACATTTTCTAATCAAGCAAAAATCATTGTCAACAGACTCTTCTATGGTTATTTAGCTACAGTATAGATTGGAAACTAGATCTGTTCTAAGGACTAGATACAATTCTACCCTTGGCCAAAGAGGTTTGATAATATTTGGAGGGTTACTTTTTTGTGTGCAGGAAATTACTTATTCTAGCCATTTGGGAGAAACTAACTTCCACTAGCAGAAGTCTTTTGTTGTCCTGTGGAATGTCTGCAAGGATAGCTTAGCCAAGTCACCCTCCATGGAATAAGTCCAAAGGAGTGAAACACAAAACAGATTTATTTGCTTTATACTGTTTCCTCATCTGTCCTACATATTTATTCCCATCTGAGAAAAATGTGGGTGGGCTGAAACTCAACATCTTTGAATCTGCTCCAACTAGAATATCTTAAACAATGGTTGTGCCTAAACTTGGCCATTTCATGCCATACCCCTTTGGAAAATGTACAGTTCAAAGATTTTGTTGAGTATACAACTATGCGTGTGGCTTATTTGACACACCGAAAGAAGTAAATTCTCATTTCATTTATTGTGCTGTAAATATGACTTCGTAATACTACCAGGAAAAATATCAGATAGAGGTAACATTATACATTTGGGGAAATATTTGGCACATTGATCATACAATAGACACTTGAGAATAATGTCATGGCTTTTGGGAAACATGGGGAAAAAAAAATAGAAATTGAGCCATAAGTGTCAGCATAATTTGTAGCATTAGATGAAACTGCCTTTATGACGCAGGAAATGTTATGACCCTTTTGTTTTATAGAGATCCACCCTTTTGTATTCAATTAAATGTTACATTTATAATTGCAACCATACCAAACTCATAGGGTAGTGTTTCTCACAAAAAGCTACTGGTGACCTAATAATACTACTAATAAACTGAAATGTGGGATTTTGTATAGTAACATTCTCAAACGTTGCCGTTTGAAAGCTTGGATTATGCTTTTATACTTCCTGTTAACTATGAACACCACGTTTTACCCACGGAGGGAAAAAGAAATAGGATTCTCTCAATTATTCTTGCAGTTTGAAGAGTACCACCTCAATTCTGCCCTTTTATCAGGATCCTGAAAAGCAATAAAGTCTAACATTTATATTATCTAACAGCTAATCACAAACAGATGTTGAAGGGCCATCCAATATTGCATCAAATGACCATTATTTAGAATATGATATTCTTCAGTTTCCACAGAGTGTATTAAGAGATTCAGCTGTTGAACAGATATTGGAGTTTTTATTTTTTACTAACATGAGGAAGAGGGGAGAGAGAGAGAAAAAAAAATCATTAATATTTGCTATTCATAGATCATATTTTATTAACAAATAAAACATTTAAGCAGTCATGATTTTCTACTAATAGAAAGGAACTATGAGATGAGATTGTAGTGTTCTGAGGCAGAACCATCTTACACTGTATTGTAAGGTTTTTTCTCCAACTCTGTTTTTTCAAAGTACAAATAATTAAATGAGTGCCAAAGGAATAAACAAAATTACATTTTTATTGCATTTTCCCTATTTAATGTTCTCTTAACTCTTAACTGAAGGAAAGAAATAAGTGATATCATTATGGCAGGAAATAGGGTATTTCCTTTACCAGAGGAAAAGTATAGAAATCAAGAGAAAGCTACAATTTTAATGGTATTTTACACTCATCGTGCCTCTTCACAACAAAAGATTGGTGCAAAGTATACGTTTAATCAGTGTTGAAAGGAAATGTCTATATTTGATTTGAACATAGAAGTATCACATATGAGCTATATTTCTGATAATTTTCCTATGAAAGGGGATGAACCGCAAAAGTAATAAAAATAATGACAGTGTCTCTTCATCATCCTTAAAAAATTAAGCATTTGTCTTCACAATTATATTTAGATGACAGTTCCTTAATTTTGGCTTTTGCATCTTTCCTTTGACATGATAACTGAAGGAAATGATGTTACTGCCAAGCTGCAAGAGTTGATGCTATTTTGATTTCCAGCTTTTCTATAGTGAGAAATTACCATAAAAACAGGAAGTCTACAGATAGAATATGAAAATTGTTGTTAACAAAATGTCTTTTCATGCCGTTTGTTCTGTTTCTCTAACGTATGTTTCAATTAGAATTTTACATTGCAATAAAGATATAAAAACGGAACAGTAGAATAAAAAAAAAGAAAAAAATATAGGAAATAAAAAAGAAAAGAACTGAAAAAAGAAAGAAAGCATAGAATTTTGACTTCCACCCTTCTTTCTATTGAGTAATTGCCATCTTACTCTTTCCCCTTCCTCTTAACCCTTTCTAATCCCCACATCCATAAATTAGTTTTTTCTTAGTCCATATAAAAAGTAAACAAAAACTTAGTCCAGTCTTTAAAAATAATCTTTTACCATTTTTTGCCTGACCAACGTGATCAGCTTTGCCATTTCTATGAACTCCATTTATCCATTCCTCTATTGTGGGTATTCATGCTTTCCGTTCTCTGTGGTTTTGTGGTTTTGGAGATATGGGAATATGTTTTGTAATCTGCAATGGCATGTGCAGGGTGATTTTGTTTTGAATGAGAAAGGGTGCAGTATGTGATTTCCAGTTTCCAAAAACAGAACTAAAGCAATTGTTTGTCCTCTGAGTAGAATAATGTGGTTGTAGATGTACGGGTACATCTTGCCCAGCTGAGAAATTCATGTGATGGAAAGGATTAAACATTATCACTTAGTGCAATGTGAAATCCGAACCATTATTTTGCAATGAAGTTTTTACTTTGTATTGTCATTTTATGGGTTAGAAATATTTGCTTCTAATGATTTTAATGTTTTTATGTTGTAAGCTGCCCAGAGTCACTTCAAACCAGATGGGTGGCAAATAAATTCAATTAATAATTTAAAATATAAATAATAAAATAATAATAGAAGACTATATGTCTATGGAGATTCTCAGTTATCTGAGTCATGGTTGGCTTGAAGGAACTTTTTCAAAAGGCAACTGGACTTTGTTTTTCTTGGAAGACGTTTTGCTTCTCATCCAAGAAGCTTGTTCAGTTCTAAATCAGTGGCGGAGGATGGTTGCATCTTTCCATCTTCCAACATTCAGTCAGAACAATAGAAGACTTCTCCTTTTTCTCAATTGTACATGATTGTATCAGTTTGTCCTTTCTTGTGTTCCTTTATATGATGTTTGTGTCTTGAAAAAATGTGACTTTCTTTCTAGGAAATTTTACTTGCTGAAAAATGGGCCAAAATGAACAACCTTCCTTTCCCGAAAATAGACCCAAATGTGTTTGATCGTGAAGGCTTAAAAGAGTGTTATGTCTTCAAGCCCAAAAATCCTGCATCTGAAATAGATTGTCCCACGATTATTCATTTTGTTTTGGCCAATATTAACTTCAGAAATTATAAAGCACCAGGTCAGTGCCAGAAAAGCATCATTACCACAAAAATAAATCTAACAATCAGTTTCGTGTAAGATAAACCTTGCTCTGTACAGATTTATGCTCTTATTTTACTTTTTAACACTGAATTTAATCTCTTTTTCTTTCTTTTTGGGTACTACAGGGAAAGGGAGGTAGGAATATTTTTGCAACTGCTGTTTCTGTTTCAGACACATTAAAATATATATCCATTGTCCACACAACGGACAATGAATTTCAAATATAAGAAATTACTCCTTAGCTTATCAGTTTATTTAGATCAGATGGGCAATGTAATGTAAACAAAGTCACATTTTTGCCAACAATGCAATTGCACTCTAGATTTGGATTTCTTGCCTGTTTGAGGAATAACTTAAAAACAATCCTGCCTTCTCGAGAATCTTAAGACAATTAAAAAAAAATTGTCCAAAAAAAAAAGTCCAATCATGTATGGCATTTTGTGACTACATAACCAATTATCTCTGGTTTTCACACACACTCCAAATTTTGTACAGGTAGTCCTCTACTTAAACCATAATTGAGCCCAAACTTTCCTTTGCTAAGCAAGAGAGTTGTTAAGTGAGTTGTGCCTCAGTTTACGATCTTTTCTGCCACAGTTTGTTAAATTGCTATAATTGTTAAGCAAATTACTTAAATTGTTAAGTGAGTCTGGCTTCCCCCATTAACTTTGCTTGTTGGAAGCCAGCTGGAAAGGTTACAAAAGATGATGATATGATCCCAGGACACTGCAACTGTCATAAATACATACCAATTGTCAAGCGCCCGAATTTTGATCACGTGACCATAGGGATGCTGCAACATTTCTCAGTGTGAAAACCAAACAGTCATTAAATAAATGGTTCTAAGTCAAGGACTACCTATATGGTATCCAGCTGTAAAAATATTGGTCAGTTTTTGATATAGTTTGTATAGTCTATGCCAACTTTGTCAAGCTTTGTACACCAGAAGTTAAAATCTACAGGCAACTGATTCTGGATTAATATATCATTATTTTACATGGATTTTCTTTACCTTTTTAAGATAATTTTTATATTCTTGGCATTCAGTTGTTATTTCATTTAATCTCTTTATGATCTTTGGAGCAAACATGTATGGCATCTTATAAGATTCTGAAACCAATAAGCCAAAATTCCATTTCAGACAGTAGCAAAGGTTTAGTAAGATTCATTAATGTTTCACTGACTTTGCTGAAACCATTGCTTATTCTTGGTAGCACTCTCAGTGTGACTAGGAATTAAAAGAATGAAAAGAGAAGAAGCTTGCAAGGGAAATTCAGAGTTATTAAACATTCAATTGCATGCAATCTATACCCATCTGCTGAATTATTTGGTCTTAAAATACCTTTTATTTTGCTATCTAATGATAGGTGTTCCAAGAGAAACTCAAGAAGAGAAAGACTTTGCTGACTTTGATATTTTTGATGATCCTGACTCACCATTCTCCACCTTCAACTTCCAGTATTCAAATGAGGCTTTCAACAGGTTGCACGATCTGATGGAGTTCAATACCCTTAACAACTTAGATGTATGTATAATATACAAGGGAATTTTTAGATGCTCTGTTGAATTCAATGATTCGTATATCTACCATTTAAGGGTTCTTCCTTCTATCTTGATAATTGTTATTAATTTCTAGATAATTCCCCTTCACTTTCAAAACCAGAAAGAAAATGGGTCCAGATAACATAAAATAAAAATGTATGTGTTAAATAACACAGTCAATGATACTTCTGCTATAGCTTACTTGTATATAGTGGGTCCAATTTTGAACATCAGGGAAAAAAACCCCACTCAGTTTCCATATTATTATTTGGAGAGCAAGAGATGGAAAGAGAAAATTATTAAACATAGACAGATGACAATACAATAAATGGTCACTGAAGCTGTTGGGCAATGCCAGCACAATAGGTTTATTGGGCAAAAGTAACAATTTCCTCAATAAGGAAGAGTATGTTAATATGTCCATACTTCCTGCCTTGAGTTCTGCGAACAAAGCTTGGGAAAAACCAAGATTCCTGTTGCTTCTTTGAAGTGCTTTCTGCTTTAGAGTTCCATTGATTCTTGTCCTGCAGAGAATGATGCAGACATATTTTTATGCTAATATTATCTTGGCATTAAGGCAGGGATGAAATCCAGCAGGTTCTGACAGGTTCTGGAGAACCGGTAGCAGAAATTTTGAGTAGTTCAGAGAACTGGCAAATACCACCTCTGGCTGGCCCCAGAGTGGAGTGGGAATGGAGATTTTGCAATATCCTTCCCCCAGGAGTGGGGAGGGAATGGGAATTTTGGAGTATCCTTCCCCTGGAGTAGGGCGGGAATGGAGATTTTGCAGTATCCTTCCCCTGCCACGCCCACCAAGCCACACCATGCCCATCAAGCCACGCCCACAGAACTGGTAGTAAAAAGTTTGAATTTCACCACTGCATTAAGGAAACATATAATTGTCATCTCAACCTGGTTAGTTCTAAATGTGTTAGACCTTAATTCCAATAGTCTCTAACCAGCCTACACATGGTCTTTGTGGCCTGGGACTGGATTTCTCTTGAGGCTGAAAGCATTTCCCCTAAGCATTCCTATGGGAGGAGTATATATGGAGATTCTCAGTCATCCAGGTCATAGTTTTCCCAAAGGTGTTTTTTTCAAGAGGCAACTGGACTTTCTTGTTTTTCTTTGAAGACGTTTTGCTTCTTATCCAAGAAGCTTCTTCAACTCTGACTGGATGGTGGGGAAGATTTTATACTCCTTGCACACACTTTGTCATTTGCATTCTTTTAGAGAGTTGTTGAGGTCACCTGGAGCTTTATCTGTGTCCTCAGGGTCACCTGACCAGTGCAAATGGGTGTGGAGCCTCCTTGGAACTGCTGAAAGGACTGTGTTGTAGACTGGAGATAGATGATGTTGTATCTATCTTCTTGGATGAGAAGTAAAACATCCTCAAAGAAAAACAAGAAAATCCAGTTACCTATGGGAGTAGTAGTTGGCAACAATTTTGGAATGCAGTGCCTATGCGCCACTCAGCCCCTCCCATATGATAATGCAATTCATGGTGGAGTTGCTGTTTAAGGATTGGAGAAAATTCCAAAACCATGCTCAGTGTGCTTCCCCTTTCTTATTTGCTGTAGAAGCTACGGTCAAGTCATGTATCAAAATATGATTTTTAGATTGCATTCTAAAGTTGTTCACTATTCCAAATGCAATGAAGCCTTCTTTTACTAGATCTTGATGCAATAGACTTTGCAGGCAGTTCATCCACTTTCTGCTATTTGCTTATGATGCCATCATGCAAATAAACATAATTTATATCATTTGATTATAACTTCATCGTATTTTGTTTACATAGGCAAACATAAATATTCAAATTATGCAAATCTCTGTGGTGCCTGTATCTCTTAAGTACTCCTCCTAGGTTCTTTCCCTAACTTAATCCATTCAGATGAGGTTTCATTTGTAGATTTCTAAAAGCACCTTGTTTTTCCTTGCTCTAACCTTACTTTCTCATTATTGCTTTAATTTCAGAAATCCATTTTGTAGGCTTAAGATATGAACCAAACCTTTAGAACTAGTAGGATACTTTCATACTTTAATCAGTTCTGGCCATGAATTTACCTGTTATGCTTTATTGACAAGTAGAGCTTCTAATTAATGCATATTGGGCAAAATTACATGGTGAACTCCTTCTACAGAATGCAGACATAACTTTGTTTATGAAAAAGCAGAAAATTTGCTAATGTTTCATTGAAGAAGAAAAGGAAGGCACATGATTTCCATTTGCATAGACAATGACATTTTTGTTACATTTAACATTTTGTAACCCATCCTCCCTTCCTCATAGAAATTCCACATATGGACATGTTGATGCATGTTCAATACAAGGGAAATTTATCTATTTGTTAATTAAATTTATATGCTGCCCATCTCATGGTTTCAGGCAACTCTGAGTAACAGAAGTTGATTCGAAGGTCTCTTTCACAAAACAGAAAAATTGAGGAATGATTAGATGGAAAAGCTGGGAAACTTAGTTTATGGTTGTGCTCCTGGACAAAATCACAGTCTTTATATGTAAAATACAGTTGAAGTTTTTTTGTTTTTTTGGGTTGTTTTTTTTTTTGCTAGACAGTTTAGTAATTACTAACATTACTTTTCCTGCAAAAGTTGGAACTGTTGAGTATATTATGATTAAAAGATGCCATCTAGTGGTTAAATTTCATTCTCCATTAAAAAAAAACACTGAGTACAAATTAAAAACAAAAGGCATAAATTATAAAATCGTACGTCACGATTGTCCATGATAATATTTTCATCAAAGTCTTTGCTATTGCATACATTCACCTTTCATATAATCTCCTTAGCTAAAAGTAATTCTAACTGAAAATGGAGTCCCAGAAGTTAAACTATGAACATAATGTCTGAAAGAAGGGAAACATGCCCCCAAAGGATATACAAGATCAAATCACATATTATCTTGTCCATACCTTGGGGGAATAAGTCCAGCCTTCACTTGCGTTAAAGATATGTGAAGGAATTTTTGCTGCTGCTGCTGTGTTTATGCACTTATGAAATTGTACTATTAACTTTTTTTTTAAAATTTATATTTATATGCCGCCCTTCTCCGGAGACTCAGGGCGGCTTACAATGTGTTAAGCAATAGCCTCCATACTTTTTGTATATTTATACAAAGTCAGCTTATTGCCCCCACAAACCGGGTCCTCATTTTACCCACCTTAGAAAGGATGGAAGGCTGAGTCAACCTTGAGCCTGGTGAGATTAGAACTCGCAGTAATTGCAGGCAGCTGGATGTTAAAAGCTGCCTTAATAGGAGGCATTAGCCTGCTACGCCACTCAGGCTCCTCTTTGGATCATGGCTAGAATCTGTCATCTTTCTGGAGAATGGTATATATTAGAAAATTCCTCTCTTTTTTATTTCAGAAAGTAGAAGATTACAGCAATTTATACATAGAGAGAGAGGGAGAGGGGGGGCTTATGCACACTTGGGCATGTGCATAAACACTTTGGGACTCTCTAGTGTTTCACATTCAAAGACTCAAAAAGGAATTTTGGATTATTCATGTGCTGTAATACACATATGGTACGTGTGTTTCTTTATGTGTATAAACAAATATACACAAAGAGAACTGGATCATTATATTTCCATCAGAAACTATTTTCTTAATGTCATTGATCTCTTATTTGTTTAGTATAAAAAGTATACGGTGCAAATCTGATAGATAATGTGTTTCCCCGGAAATAAGACCCAACTGGAAAATAAGCCCTAGCATGATTGTTCAGGATGCTTGTAATATAAGCCCTATCCCCAAAATAAGCGCCAGTTAAGATCGTCAGCCAGCCAGACACTTTTTTTAAAAATTTTGATTTAAATGCCGCCCTTCTTCGGAGACTCAGGGCGGCTTACAATGTGCCAAGCAATAGCCTTCATACTTTTGTATATTTATACAAAGTCAGCTTATTGCCCCCACAAACTGGGTCCTCAATTTACCTACCTTAGAAAGGATGGAAGGCTGAGTCAATCTTGAGCCTTGGTGAGATTTGAACCTGCAATAATTGCAGGCAGCTGGTATTAATAACAGGATGCTTTAAACCACTGTACTACCAAGGCTCTTAGTACGTACATTTAGTACGGCATTTCCTCAAAAATAAGACATAACTGGAAATTAAGCCCTAATGCATCTTTTGGAGCAAAAAAATAATATAAGACCTGATCTTATTTTCGGGGAAACATGGTACCTCTTTAGAGGAAGGTTCCACTGCGATTAATGGAACATATTCCTCTGTAAGTGGCAGAGCATATATGGCAGCAAATTTAGATACTTTTTAAAAGGTTTTCTCTTGTGAAGAAAAGGAAATTACAAAACAGAACAACATTATATCCTTTGTTTGATACCGATGCTTGTATAATTAGACAACAGAAAATGCAGGGTATTCTACTTTCACCACTAGTACAGTTTTGATGCTATTTTTGCTTCTTTCTTCACAGGTAATCAAAGAAGTGATAACAGAGAGTATTGAGTATAGAAGGCAGAACCCATCACGCTGTTCTGTATCACTCAGCAATATTGAAGCAAGGAGATACTTCAACAAAGCTAAAAGCAATAACCACACATAAGGATCAATACGGATTTTGCTACTTAGAGCCAAGGATTGTTGCATTGATCAAATAGACTATATGCAGAAAAGAATCCTCTGGGAATGAATCATTACAAAATAAAGGAATTCAATTGCATCCATGATGATGATGATGATGATGATGATGATGAAAATGATAGCAGGTTTATTTTCAGCTTGAAACCTAATAACACGTTGCAAAATAAGACATAAAGGAAGAAGGAGAAAAGAGGACAAAGTAAAATACTTAATACAATAGAATTCATAAACATCATAGTAGATAATAATGGTAAAATAAAGTAAAATTTAAAAAATTGGTTCAACTGGTTTTTTTTCAGATCATATTAATCTTCTGACCTGTTTATTCTTGTATATTTCTCCTCATTCCTTTAAAACATTTCTCCCCAGCAAGGTTCCCCTGAAATATATTGATTTATTTAACATGTTTGAAGTTGTACAGTAATCTTAGCATAGTTAGAGGCTGAGTTGAGGAACTGTTATTTTAAGAATACAGTACTCTCATTTTTGATGTGAATACTCTGTGGTTGTTTGAATGCTGTATTCTAAGTAAATTGTTTCATGAAAATTTGTTCTTCCCAATTATATAAAAATGTTTGTATTACTGTGAGATGAGTGTTAAAAATCTAAACCTATCTTCATCATCCATTCATTTAACAACATCAAAAACAAAATGAGGTGGATATTAATATATCACTTGGTTTTTATTTCTGTTTTGTTGAATTTTGTTTTGTTTTTTGCTTTTGTTTTTCTTTTTAGCATAACTTGATCCATGAATTTATGCCTTACGATAAAAGAATATGTCGGACTGTTATGGCTTGCTAAATATACAATACCCCCAATTTGGTATTGTGTATGTGCCACACTATGAAATCATCATTCTATATTTAATTAATGGAATGTGTGAGATATTTCAGAGCCAAACTATAGCCAGTCCTTCCCAGGTCATGCTCCTATCCTTTCTCTTGGTTCTTTGGTGTATATAGTTATCTTCCCATCCAAGTAACAAACAGGAATATAGAGATGTGACCTTTGGTAGAACAACATTGCTCTTCATGAAAAGACTGCACCATCTGTTTTACTGTGTTTCCCCAAAAATAAGACCCAGTCTTATATTTTTTTGAACCCTGAAATAAGTGCTTGGCCTTATTGCCATGTGCTCAAAAGCCCAATTGGCTTTTGAGGATGTCTTATTTCGGGGGAAACAGGGTAGATATAGAGTTGCCTTCTCAAACAAAACAGAAAATCCCTTTATATTTTCCTTGCTGGTTTGTGCTTATGATTGTAAATCTTGACAAGATGGGTTATGCTACTGCTTGGTACTCGAATAATTAAATTTGAATGAGCAACTCAGTCCAGCACTCAGGAAAAAAATACAGATTAAATGATAAAAGAATGACATTGAGTTGAGCAAGTATAAAAATTCAATACATAAATAAAATGCTGATGGATATTTTTTAGCGTGGGTTTGTGCCTCAAATCAACTTTTGATTTCTAAAGACTGCCTGGATAACTCCCTGCAGTTTTCTTGGGAAGGTTTTTCAGGAAGTGGCTGGCCATTGCCTTCTTAGGGCTGAGAGTGACTTGCCTAAGGTCCCTCAAATATTAACTTCATGTTGAAGATGGGATTAAAACTGATGACATTTCAATTTCTAAACTGGTCTCTTAAGCATCTCAAATAGTTTAGAGACCAAACTATATCCACTGAACCAGAAATGTAATCCAATATGTAATTATTCATCTTGTATGCACTACTCCTTGCTGAGAACTAAAAATCTGTTCAAAGTTAATTTGTCCCTATTTCTTCTTTGCTCCAGGCACCAAAGAGCACCAATTGACTCCCCACAAGAGCCTTTACTTCCCTTCTGACTTCCCTTAATCATGTTTTTTTGCATCTTCCTTCCTACACAAAAGAGAATTTTAAACCCTTACGATGGCCAGACATTACACTTAAGCATAGTACATATGTACCTGCAATGACATTTTTGCTGTCTAACGTGTATTGTTCAAGTGCCGGGAACAGGAGAAGTTACAGTAACTGCAATTCTTTTGACTGGAATGTTGTGAAGTGATCTCATATTTGGGCAATATACATTCTTAAAGTAACATGATTCTCTTTGCCAAGTTGTAGCAGTTTGCAATGGCAATTATTGCAAATATGTATGATCAGACCTTTCCTACTTTTATGCTGTTTCAAAACTAATGATCGTTGGCTGTTAAAATGCTTTGTTTCAAAGCTTGTGTTGATCTCAGAACAAAAATATTAATGCCCCTGGAGACGGGAACAAAAGATCAACTGAAGGGTCATACTTTAGAGCTTTGTTTTCAAGATAGATTGAACGAGATAGCATTCCCTAATGGATGTAATCCAGTTACTTCCATGGTTGATCATGATTTCACTTCAGAGAGTTTATGGTGAGCCGTGTACTCTTTAACTGGTGTCTGCCCTCTAGTCTCTGGTTCTAAGAAAGTTTTCAGGATGTTTTTGCTAGAAATTTATTCTAGTTTTCATCTTTGTTTTGCAAACATATATAAGCATTTAAATAATAGTATTTCATTCTGCAAAACTGGGCTATATTCACATTTTTTTGTTTTTGCCCTCTCTTGATTTAGTTGTTACTAAATGTTTATATATTATAAACATCAGGGATTCTTAATACATGATCTGAATTCAGCCATAGATTTTAACGTTTATATTTCTTTACTGCCAACTGATTAATATTTCAGCCAATGCCATTCTACAGCCAATGTATCTTAGAATTAAATAACTGATGAATGCAAATAAATATGCAAAAATAATCATTGGTGTGGGGTTCCCCCCTCCCCAAAATAACAGATAACTAACATTCTTCACTGAGAGAAAATTAAAATTATGTCAGATGTGGAAATGAATTCTAATTCCATTTTTTGAATGTTTTTATGCAACAGGGTATTCAGGAATATTAATCTTTCATCAATTCATTGTATTATACTTTAAGTGTTCTCCTTGTTTGGCTTATATAAATAATAGAAGTATGGATTTGTTACATGCTGCAAATAATTTTATGACTGTTTTGCTCTCTATAATGGAGAATTTATAAGATAGATATATATATATATATATATATATATATATATATATATATATATATATATATCCAGTAAGTCCTTGCTAAAATAAGATTTAAAAGTTTTAATGTGACATCCTAAGGAGAATTGTGGGTGCCATCAGTAAATTCCAAGGTCTCGATAGCCAGGATGGTTGGGATAAGGTTCACTTCATTTTTAATGAGTTCCTGAGTGGCATCATTAAACAAACATGGCAATGTTAAGGCCGAGGTGGCACAGTGGTTAGAGTGTAGTACTGCAGCTACTTCAGCTGACTGCTAGTTCAGCAGATCAAATCTCACCGGCTCAAGGTTGACTCAGCCTTCCATCCTTCCAAGGTGGGTAAAATGAGGACCCAGATTGTTGGGGGCAATATGCTGACATTGTAAACCACTTAGAGAGGGCTGTAAAGCACTGTGAAGCGGTATATAAGTCTAAGTGCGATTGCTATTGCTATTTTCATACTGTCTTTGGTATAAGCCGCCCAGAGTTCTCGGAGAGTGGGCGGCATAGAAATATGAATAATAAATAATATTTTTTTAAAAAAAATCAATAAATGAATGCTGAGGTTAAGCAAATCCATCTATTTCTATGGGTATTACATTCCAGAAACTGGCTGAAAAGACTGGAAACCAGCATACTCTGTTAGTTGTCATGTGATTATGGAATGCTGCATTAGCTGCAAAGGCAAGCCAGTTACCAAGCACCCAAAATGCAGTCATGTGACCATGGGATTGTGTGCAGCCATCAGATCTCTGGAACTGGGTCAAAAGTAGTTTTTTGGGGATCCATCATAATTTTGATGGTTGTTAAGCAAAGAACTACATATAGTACTTCCTATATAACTTCCTGAAGATTTACCTATAACGTCCATCTACAATTAAACATTGCTTTCTATTCTGCTGACAAGTTTATCTCCTTTGGTGGAGATGTACCTCTGTTCCAGCATGATTATAGTTATTAAGATGGAGTGATTTTTGTTGATTTATTTTCCTTGTGGGAACAAGCCATTTTAGTGAAATTTGATCTGCATAAGATTTAAATCTCTTATTACACAGCTATGTCTTAATTGCTAATTGCAGATCTAAAACAAGAATAAGAGAATGCCCTGAGCCTGCTCTTTGCTGGAAAAACTCACACTTTATAAATAGAATGATTTAGTGCCAGTAAACCTGTTTTATATGTTATATTCTCTATAGTATATTTTTTAAAAAGTTATAATACCTTCCCAATTTTAAAAACTGTTTATTCAATAGTTGTTGGATTTGTAAAATAATTATTTCATTATTTCATTTTCTTTTACATAAAAAATTAAGTTACTTACTTCATTTAATAGCTATTCTAGCATCTATTGTATTATTAAGACTTTACCAAAAGATCTGTCATACTGTTTAAACTGTTTTATGATAGTGTGAATTAGATGTTTAAAATTATGACAGGATTTTATTGGTTTTTTAAAAAACTTTCTGTGAAAACAAAGGATGTGATATAATCTTATTTTTAATACATATATTTTAAGTAAAACCAGAAACATATTAAATCATTCATTTTTCTTTTATTTAGACTGTTTAATTGGTTCACAAGACTGACAATGAATTGTCCCTTGTATGCATAAAACCATTTCATATCCCTTTCTTAACAATACTTGGAATATCATCTGTTTTGTCCCATAACATTATTATTTAATGCTTTAAATAAATGTTACTGTGTGGTTTACATTATAGACTATCGAATTTACTCTCTCACATTTCCATCATTTGTTGTACAGTTGTATTATAGGAAACATAATGTTGATTCACTGGAAACCACGGTTTAGAAATAGGTTTGCTCAACTCAACTTTCTTTTCTAGGTTTTGCATGACTGAAGTTAGTAGTGTGGATCAGAAAGGCTAAGTATTCTCCAGCTAAATCGAATTACGGTAAATTAAAAAGAAACCTACCATATATACTTGAATATAAGCCGAATTTTTCAGCACGTTTTTCAGGCTGAAAAAGCCCCCCTCGGTTTATATTCGAGTCATGAAAAAAAATGCCTTTTTAAAAGAAAACAAATGAGTAGACCCGTGTCTGCAAAAATAGAAAAAACAACCCCTTTCAGCTTCAGTATAGGTTAATTACCATAAGTTGATTTGAACAGCCTCCCGACTCTCAGCTGTTTTGGGCAGGGGTCTTTTTCTAGCTGCAAAGAGTGCTGCTGGAGCACATTTTTTTTCTCCTTGTGCAATTCAAGCTGAAAATGAAACCAAAACTAAAGCAGGTTGCTGGCTTTACTGTTTGCTTGCAATGTTGGAAAGACAGATTTCTTTTTCCTCATCAAAAAAGGTAGGTGCAAACAATGGGAAATTTATGGCAAATGGCAAAAGAGGAGAGTTCAAGATTTTAAAACACAAAAGAAAAAAAAAGCTCTATTTAACCAGGGAATTGTAATAATTGAGATACTATTAATTGTATATTGTGTTGAAAGCAGAAATGGTTAAGTTATGGTTTGGAAGAATATATGGGGGAAATTATTTGGTTTATTATTATTGGTAAATATAATTACCGGTAATTGATTTGTAAGAAATTGGATTGCATGGAAATAATTGGAATATTCATGTTCATATTGATTAATATACAAAAAAGATAATTATATAACTAATTGATTTATATTAAAATGTTGAATTTGTATTGAACAACTGTAATATTACATAATTAACCAATGTGAGGATGGATATAAAAATAAATGACAATGGGAAGGTGTATAATATAGAATAGAAGTGAAAAATTGAATTTGATTAAGATTAGAGATGAGGATGAAGGGTAATATTGGCTTTTTAAAAAATAGATGAGGAATAAATATGGCAAAAAGGAAATATAGAAATTGTAAATTTAATTGAAATGACTAAACACTGTTTAAATTTGTGAACCGGCCAAATACTCTGTTCAAAGAAAATACATTGTATGTTTGTATGTGTGTTTCTAATTATTGCTATTTATTCATATTTGTTCTCTTTTATTCTTTAAAGTTTAACAATTCATTCTTTATCTTGATATCTTTATATTTGTTTGGAGTTGGTTTTCTTCCCTTTCATCTTTTTTATTGTACAGCAATCTTTCTCCTCAAACCTACCACCTCTCTCTTTGAGAAAGGGGGGAGAAAGAGAATGAGAGAGAGAGTGGGGGAGAGAGAGAGAGAAAGAGGGGGGAGAGAGAAATGGTGATAAGATAGGCAAAAACGTAAAATGTGAGGACAGTCGTAAGTTCGAGGACTGGTCACAAGTGCGAGGACCAGTCAAAAATTACTTTTTCAGCCCTCTGAGTAGTCCATATGCACAAAAGGACTACCCAGAGGGCTGAAAAAAGTGATTTCTGACAGGTCCTCACACTTTTGACCAGTCTTTTTTTATTTTGAAATTTACCAGTAGCTGCTGCATTTCTCACCCCCGGCTTATACTCGAGTCAATAAGTTTTCCCAGTTTTTTTGTGGTAAAATTGGGGGCCTCGGCTTATATTCGGGTCGGCTTATACTCGAGTATATACGGTAACCGAACTGGATCTTATCTAACCAGTATTATTCAGTTTTTATATATGTGGCCAAATTTTGCTACACTGTTTGTAAAACCAAACACCCTTGGATTGCATCAATGATCTTGCTGTAAAGTTAAACTATGTTATTTTATTTGGTTTTATCTGCTGCTAACTTGTTGAATTCTTTATTTTGCAATAAAGGTTAATATAATACAATACATCCCGATTAGTAATAGCCTATTCTAAATATTTTTATGGGGGAATCCTTGGAAGAAGTTTTGCTTTTTTAAAAAGAAAAATTCCCTCATCCCTCTTTGCAACAGCATACAAGAAATATAATCATCTTTTGTATAAATATCAGATGCTATAGTTGTTGGCTCTTGTCAATTCATTCTGGAAAAAGGGACCGTAGAACTGCTGATTCGGGTTACATAAACATGTTTCTCATCTTTGCTTACGCAGCACAGTAATAAGTAGACATTTCCTAAAGCTCTTGGAATTTGCCCCTTGTATCTATTCTTTTTAACTGCATCAGAACTTTCGTCTATGTTTTGGCAGAGAGAAGTTAGGCTTTTCTCACGCTAGGATGATAGAACATACATGCATGCAATCCTCAAAATCTGTTGTATGACTACATTTGTTACTGCTGGAAAAAAATGAATGATATTCTTGAACGTTGTGAGTCACCCATAAACTGAAACTAATGACACAATCCCAGCTTTTTGAGTGTTGTTAAATGGCCTTGATTTGCTTAACAGTATTGATAGCTGACTGTGATCTTAAAGAATGAAAGGAAGCAGGACTTAAATTTCTAGGAGCAAGTAAAGAAGGAGATCATGGCACACTCCTTGAAGATTATGTGGAAATTAGAACTGGTCCAGAATGTGGCAGCATGCAGTTCTGGGTGACTCATAGTTGGCCCATATTGTACTGCTATTGGGTGAGCTGAACTACCTTCCAGTTTCTTAATAGGCATACATCTTTTAAATCCTAAATGGCATGAGATCAGATCACTTGCAGAAGTGCTTGTCCTGGAAGGTATCTATTAATCTCATCAGTCAGATAGGGTGGACATGTTCCAAGTCCCTTTCCTAAATCTAACAGGTCTTAAATTCTTACAGGTCATGTGGCATTTAGCTGGTCTCCAGTTTGCTCCTCTGGAAAAATATTTGCTAAAGTTCCTACTTGTTTCCAATATAATAGATTCCCATAAAATATAACAATATCATCAGCTAACGTTGTCAGCTCTATGGCTCATACTTGAGGATGCTTTACTTTTTTGGCTTTATGTATACTGTGAATCAAGGCATTCTGGTTTATAAACCATGGCTTATAGCTCAGTATTATCTGTGAAGTAGCATGAACTATTTGTTCATGGTTTAAAATCGGTTGGAGCTTAGTGCAATGTACAAATTTGACACCACAGAAGTTCTCAAATCTTAGTTTCCCCTTTCCCTATTCAAATCCTCTGCAGAAAGGATTTTTAGGTTTGCCAGTTAAAGAAATCAAGACATGACTAAGTGTAATTTTAATCCGGTTTTCACTAAAGTGGTAAATCTTGAGTTGGTCAATACTGTGTCATACTGCTAGTATAGAACCAGTTAGGCATATTGGTTAAGGCGCCAAACTAGGAAATAGGAGTTCAAGTTCCACCTTAGGGTAATCTTGGGCCAGTCAATCTCTCTCAGCCCAACTCACAGCTCACCTCACCTCAAAGGGTCATTGTGGAGAAAAGAGGAGGAATGTGTGTTGGACACCTTGAATTATTTGTAAAATAATAAGCAAGCAAGCTATAATGGAGTCCATTTTCATACTTCCCCTCATTCCCCTAGTTAACAGATGATATTAGACAGCATCTCTAATGCAATTCTTTTTAAAAAAAATTTTTTTTTAAGTTTTCCAAGTTAAAATCAACATAAGACAAAAACATTGATTATACATAAAAACAAAAACCATACAACCATCCCCTCCCTCCCCCATTCATAACACTAAACATACAAACACGTCTATCCCGGCAGATAATATTCCTGCCCTCATTAATAAATAATTATGCCCACAACACAGAATAAAGTAAATAATCCCCAAATATGGTTTTCATACAATTATCTTTCAATCTAGATAAGTATATCTCTCCTCATATTGACTTCATCTCAATCCTTTTATTCAACCACCGATACCAACTGTCCCAACTTTGAAAAAATTCAGAATCCTCTTTTTCTTTCAAGCTATACGTCATTCTGTCAGATCAGCTCACTCCAATACTTTATTTATAATTTGGGCACTAGCCAGTATCTCTTTTTCTTTCCACTGTTGGGCGAACACTATTCTATCTGCGACTAAAATATGTAGAGTGAGATACCATTTTTTCTTACTCAGCCCCTCTGGGCGAATATCTACTAAATATATCTCGGGTTTCCATTGGAGATCCACATTAGTAATTTTCTTAATCCAATTCCTAATCCTTCTCCAATACCTCTTTGCCATTATACAAGTCCACCATTGATGGAAATACATACTTCTGGTTTTCCCACATTTCCTACATAACTCTGCTGCACCCGGAAACATTTTAGCAATTCTTGCTTGTGGGAGATGCCACCTATACAACATTTTATATGCATTTTCCTTGAAAGGCGTTGCTGTAGTCATTTTAATATTTCCCCCCCCCCCACATTTGTTGCCATTTTTCTAAAGGAATCGAGTACCCAAAATTCCTCCCTCAGGCAATCATATAGTCTTTTACAACCTCCTCTCCTATCATTCGCTCAAGCAATTGTGCATACATTTTGGTTATGTATTTATGGTCCTCTCCCATTAATATTTTATCAAAACTCTGTTCCATCACATGTATCCCATAATTATCTCTATCCTTCCTGTAACGAGATTGAACTGTAGCATAGGTCCACCAATCTAGCCTAATTCCTTTATCATCCAAATCTTCCCTAGATCTTAATATCCCTTGGGTATCCACAAGCTCTTTATATCTATAAATATTATCCTGTTTAAGAGTTGTTGGATGTATCGTCGCTTCTGTTGCTGAGAACCAGGTTGGGATTTTGGTATAAAATTTCCCTCTAAATATGTCCCAGGTTTCCAGCAATATTCGCCTTAAATAATGTCTATTTAAATACTTCTACTGTTGAGCTTTCTCTCTCCATAACAGTGCGTGCCAACCGTGCTATAGGTCGCGTCCTTCTAAATCTAATAAAGACCTCCTCTTCAATAACACCCAATCCTTCATCCAAGCTAGCAGTGAAGCTCGATAATATAATTCCCAGCAGGGGAGACCAAAGCTCCCCCGCTCTCTATGCTCTTGTAACATTTTGAGCTTCACCCTGGCCTTTTCCCCTGCCAGATAAATTTCAGCACGACTCAATCCAAACCTTTAAAAAACCTTTTATCTAGCCTCACTGGAGCTGATTGAAATAAAAATAGCCATTTGGGTAAAACATGTCTTAATTGCTGCTATCCGTCCCATCAAAGACAACTGTAAATTTTTCCACTTCTCCAGGTCTCTTTCGCAGATATTCTTTTTGTTATGATAGGAGGATCTTTCATATAATCAGTCTCGGATGATTTATTTCAGATAAAATTTTGCCACATCAGGAAGAAGAAAAATTACAATGCAGATCATATGTGGAAGAAATACTGACTTCTTGGTGGTTCTGAAAAATGTTTGTGACTTATTTCCCTTTCAGTGGATTAATGAAAAGTGATTTCGGTGTCATTCATGTTTTTGGAACTGCTGACAATAGATGCCATCAATGACGATTTTCCTCAAAATGCACACTGAAACTTTAAAGAGACAATTTTGCTAAGACAATGGCAAAGGGAGAAAAAGTGATGTTTTCTTTTTCCTTATCCATCCCAATCTTTAGGATGCTGTGGTACATGCTGCATCTTATGAATTTATCAAAACAATGGGATCTAATGATTGTTTTTGCTTTGTATATCTGTACAGTGAGTTACTGGACTTTTAAGACTTGGCACCCAGCAATCCAGGGTAAACCTTTCAGGAATATATATAGATTACAAACATTTTAAATTTTGAACTATGTCTAATATAATTCAAAAGGCAATTTGCACAGGCAACAAAGGCATAGATAAGAAATTTAATGAGATTTCTATGTTTTTAAATGAATATGCATTATAAAAATGTTTATCTATTTTGTTGTTGTTAAGTTAGGAAGTATTGCAGTAAGAGTATGCTAATGAAAATAATATCTATTTTCCTTCTCTGGTATGGATAGGATTTATAAGTAAACAGTACCTTTAACAAGATTCCAAGATAGGCTGAAATAAGCAAACCTTTACATATTATAGTTTTATTGTTGTTCAGTGAATAAGCCATAGTTGTAAGCTTCACACATAGTGCTAGGACAAAATATACTTATATTCACATGTCACAGAATCGGACTGTGTTCTTATGACACAAGGAATTATAAAGGTTGTTTAATTAACACATACAAGAATAATTTTCCTACATCACATACCGTATTTTTCAGAGTATAAGACGCACGGGAGTATAAGACACACCTACCTTTTTTGGTGAGGAAAAGAAGAAAAAGAAATCTCCCTCTGCCTCTGCCTCCGCCTCCGCCTCTGAGCAATTTTGCCTGGTTGCAGCAAACAGCCTGCTTTACTTTCATTTTCATTTTCAGCATAGCTTGATTAGCACAAAGGAAAAAAAAATCTGCTCCAGCAATTTACCTCTTTTCAGCAAGCAGCAGAGCCCTGTGCAAAACAGCTGAGAGCAAATCAGCTGAGAGTTGGGAGGCCGATCCAATCAACTTGTGCTAATTAGGCTGTGCTGAAGCTGAAAGGAGCTGTTTTTTCTTGCTATTTGGTTGCAAGGAGGTAACTGCTGTGAGGCAGAGGCCAAAGGTTGGGGGCCAGTGGGTGGGCGGGGCTACATTCAGTGTATAAGACGCACCTAAATTTTCACCCCCCTTTTTTGGGTGGGGGGAAAGGTGCATCTTATACTCCGAAAAATATGGTACTTTGCATCATTTGAATTCCAAATGGCCACCAAGGATCCAGAGTCTGCATTTTTATTTAGCATGTAGTCCAAACATAACCATAATGTAAGTATGTCTGATTTAATAGAATTTGTGGATCCTTTATACAACGTGTGGAACCAGCTTCAGAAAAGCTCTCAGCTACAGTGGCAAACACAGCCCTGGTTTAGGTGCATACTATCTACAACTATATCTCAATAAAGAAGCTTGCTGTATCCAGAACTTTGAAATGTTAAAATTTCTTTGCTATATCCACAGATGAAAAGCACATTGTCTCACCTGTTTTAAGAAGGCATGGGACTAGAACAACAACTGAGTTTGAAAATAGTAATGATAGATTGAGAATCAAAATTAAGACAGATTCATCCAGTTTGGGCACTAGAATTGGGAAGATTATACACATATTACATACATTTTATATACAATCTTCATTTCTGGCACAAATTCATAGTAATATAGAGAACTGGAGGTACCAGAATAAAAGATAGAAGTTGGTAACAATAGGCCAACTTGTATCCATGGAGAGCCTCTACTAATTATTATAGACAATACAGAACAATATCTTCAGAAAAATCCTTTCAAGACCTTTTTCTGAAATGATTTTCTTGAGGGTGCAGGAAAGAATATTCTTCAAATTCTGTCATGCATGCTCTTCTAAACTATGATTGGGCAAAGTATTGTGGTGCGTTTCAAATTTTTTTTACTACTGGTTCTGTGGCTTGGTGGGTGTGACATGGCTTGGTGGGCGTGGCTTGGTGGGTGTGGCAGGCAAAGGATACTGTAAAATCTCCATTCTCACCCCACTCCAGGGGAAGGATACTGTAAAATCTCCATTTCCTCCCAATCAGCTGAGACTTGGGAGGCAGAGAATAGATGGGGAAAGGGCCAGTCAGAATTTTTACTACCGGTTCTCCAAACTACTCAAAATTTCTGCTACCTGTTCTCCAGAACTGGTCAGAACCTGCTGAAACCCACCTCTGGCAGAATAGTATGTGCAGAGGGGGTAAAGGGGAAGGGACCATACTGACAAAAGCAATGGTGAGCAATTGTGACCTAAGCCCTATCCCTTTTATTTACATTACAGTACCATAATGTTACTGTACATACATGCTTAAAAAGGGTTTTAGCTTGGAGCACAATGGCACGCCCATGTTTGGATCCCTTTTATTTCTTTGAAAAAGTGTTTAGATTTTCTATAGCTGTAGAGGATTTTCAGCTTGTACATCTAAGTTAATTCCAATGTTTTATTTTAATGTTTTAAATGTCAAGTTTAATTGTTTTATTTCATCTCTTATGGTTGCTTAGCAGAAAAATTGGTGTAAATATATAAACAGAGAGGCCCAACGTCTGATTCAATTTCCCTTGGCCCAAAACTGATGCAGTGTTTAATTGCTGAACCCATGGGTGGAATGATTTGTATCCTTATAATATAATGCTAAATATTTTTAGACAAAATCAAAGTACCTAAGGAAATGTTGGTCTAGACATTTGGCATCACTGAAAGGCAGATTGTAAATAACTGGCTAATTTTATTAAATTATGTCCGCGATAGATTTGACAGATCTTTAAACAATGCATAGAATTTATGTAGGAAATCACAGGGTGGCCTCATAGAGGGGGTCTTAGTAAAGGAGCTGGAATGTTAACGTTTAAGTTGTATGGTGACAAAAATTGCTTAATATCTGCTGAGTATCCACAGGCAGTCTTTCTGGGCTCAAAATGGAATCTGATGAAGATATTCCACCGTTACACGTTTCTATTGTTTTACCATAAAGTTTATCTCTTAATCTACACTCTTTGTCTTGGTACATGGCTTTACAAGAGTCAATGTTCTTGATTAAGAAAATGGAAAATAGTTAAGAGCCGTCATCATTTCCTAAAATGAAGCGGCTGCCTTCCTCAGCAGATTAGAAGCACTATGAAATGGCATAAAATTATTTCTCTTATTCATTATTATATTTTTATGCCAAGTCTAAGGAGCAGCGCCTTATCATTGTCTACATTATGAGCCAAGAGAAAGTAGTCTGATTCTGAATTCTAGGCCCCTTGAATGTGTATACGCGCAGGAGATGGAGATATTGAATAGGTTTATCCCCTAGAAACAACTCTAAATCATGAAAATAGATGATGCCATGAAAGAAAAGGATTACTGCTGATTCTCAAGAAAAATAAATCAATAAGCTTCCAATAAGTTTCATTTTTTCACAGTAAACTACAATTCTAAACCTGCTATAAAGGCTTAGCTTGATCCAGTTGTATTTCCATAATAATCTATTGAATAACATGCCAAAATTTGTCCTCCAATTTCCTGAATGTGATCCTTGTGAGTGAGGCTTATTTTAAATCTCATACTCAAAATGCTTTTGGTGTTCCTAATGGGGTGCTTCTAACAGAGGCAATTCTGTTAGGTAAATGAAATAAAATTCATAGTAAAGGTCAATATTATTGATGGAAATGTCAGTCATCCAAAGTAGAGGTTTCCCCCTGTTTGGTCATGAACTGATATTACATTATTTTTGAATGGTACATTATGTACTATTTGAGAAACATCAGATTTTCCAATTACCAGCAAGCGTTCACCTTCTAGTTAATAGAAACTACAGCAGGTATATTCACAATTTATGTCAATCTTACTAACAGCAGTTAAGTTAAATATTGTAAACATTTGAAGTGGTAAAAGCATCTAAATATAGAGATGGGGATAGAAAAATAGTGGGATAAACATTGCTTGTAAAATTGACTTATTTTCTTAAAGGTTAACAGAACTCAGATAAGGGCAAGTTTGTAGAAATAAATTATACAACTTTTAGAATGTTATGTTTGAAAATAGGAAACAGCATGTGGATTTTTTGTGTGTGTTAAAGTTCTTATTTTTCTTATCTTTTATTTCTATATCTACCAATTATATTTTTTTAAAAAAAGTAAAGGAAAACAAAACTATTACTTATGCAGGGAAGATTCAAAGAAATGTTAAGCTTACCTTGTTGAGCAATGACTAAGAGAGCAGGTTATTTTTTATTTATTTTCCTGCGTTACACTTTTTTTTCTATCAGTCTTCAGTGTTATAACTTTTTCACTTGAGATATACCAGTAGTTGGAACATGAAAATCTGAGCTCCCTGTAGAGTTTGCTCATGTACAATTTCCAGACCCTCTTCTAACCCAGGGGAAATCCATATGGTAGCCGAGATCATTTGACCAACCTGTAAGAAAACACAAGGATTTTTTTCTGCACCGTGCTCAGCTGGCACCCCAGTCTCTATAGTTAACAAGGGAAGAAGAGAAGCTCAGAGTTGCAAAGATTTGGATGATCAGTTGGCACACTTGGCCAAGCTGGTAAGGGAGGCTGACAAGTTTTGTGTCATCTTTGTGTCTAAATATGGCTCACAGTTCACAGCCTCCCAGTTTCTAGCCTGTACTACCTCTTCCTGTCTGCTGTTATACTGGGGCATATGGGAAAGTTCTTTCCTGCCAGAACATACTTCAACTTGAAGGTAAATCATTGAAGTACTGTGCCCACCTCTTTACAGGACAGTTTTCTTGGGGTTTAGGTTTTTGTTGTCTGTCCACACTTCAAATAGTTTCTTCATGCCCTCAAGCAGGTGTCACCATGTTAGGAGTGCCCACCTCACCGCAAAAGCCTCCTTCTCCCAGTCCTCAGTCCACCATCTCTCCCTCCATCCCTGGAATGGGGCTCCAGCATGAGGTAGGGTAGGCATCCTGGATCCAACAGGTCCAGTCAAGGCAGAGCTATGCCACCAGTTCCCTGTTGACACATGATTAGTCCCAGGCTCAGGGCCTGCCCACCCCTCTGCAGGACACTCCTCACTCCTGTTCTTACATTCCTTCGGCCTCACCACAGGCAGGTCCCTGGGGCATACGGGTGTCTTAACTACACCAACCTGCATCTAATGATAATATTAAATGTACAATATATAGAGGTTGCAGAAAATCACAAGGAAGGCATAAATAAGATTGAAAACTCCTTGGATTCCATAAAACAGGGGTCTCCAACCCCTGAGACATTACCTATTACTGGGCCATGGCCTGTTTGGAACCGGGCTGTGGAAGCTGTGTGTGAGTGCTCGCCCACCCACCACTGGTATGGAACCCTCTCCCCACCAGTCTGCAAAACTGGAAAGATTGGGGACCGTTGTCCTAAAGTTTAGAAAGTACTTAGTATTAAGGTTGACAAAGCAGAATATTTGCCTTCAGTGGTACCTGCTGGTTATGGTTAAAAAAAAGGGAAGATGGAATACAGTAATAGTGCAATATACATAAAAACCAGATGGCAGTTTGATCACACCATCATGGTCATCTCCACTTTTGACCATGATCCCTGGACACTACTGTAAACATCTTGAAATTTCTTGTGGAAGGCATTTTAGAAAGAAGGTTGTGCAAATGCAAAAGTGCCAATGGTTTCTTCAAAGACAGTGGATTTACATGTAGTACTGTATAAACCAGAATACACTTGACTTCTTTGAGGATTAGCATATTCTGTGAATCCAGCCATTGTGGTTCATAAACATGTCAAATTTATTCATTGTTTTCAAAATGTACGTATTGTTCTCATTGGCTTACAACTCTCTCTCAAGCTACAATTTACTTAAACAAACTAGTGATGTCAAAAGACAATAAATAAAGCAGTGATTTAAAAAGATGATTTATAAACAGTACATACATAGAGAATGGGCAAAAATAGCTTTGTGGTAACCTACTAAATTGAAATATTAATCTTTTGAAAAACCAGGGATGAAAAAATAATAATAATGCCGGAAAGATAATAAAATAAGGACCAAGCAAATCTAAGGGCAAAGAGCATTCAAGAACTGGGTAGTGACCACCAAGAACATCTGCTCCTGGGTGTCATTCATGATACCTGATGAGAAGAGCAACCTAGAACCACACTTGGGAGGAAATTGTTATCTGGCAGGCAGGAACATATGGAAAAAGATGTTCCTTCAAATCTGTAGTTCCAAGTCATTTGGGGCTACAGTATTTGCAGATTATTCTTAAATTAATCTTGAATGCCTTACACCATAATTTACGGCATAGTTAATTTAAATTTAATAAATGATGCTTAAACCAGTTATATTGTAGCATTCAGATCCTAAAGGCAAACACAAGAAGGCATCTAAGGGTCACTCAGTGGGAGAATGAAGAAAGAAAAATTGTGTTCTTCCTGGAATCTATTACCTGTAAATAAATCAATATGCTTGTTCTGAAGGACCTTCTTCTGAAGCATGAGAAATACATTGTAAGTGTGGCTCTTTATGACTTTGAGACTCAAGCTTTTGGGTACTGATGATTTGATTTCTAAAACAAAATCAGATTGAAGAAGCAAAATTGTAGATACACCTGTTCTCCTCACATATAATTGAGTGTGCATCAATTTAATTACTGTCACTTCTCCAGATGTTCATGGAAATTAATTTTTTTAGAGTTTCCTAATGTCTCATAGGTCCTTACTTCTCTGCAAGGAACATTACTTTTTCTATCTACATGATTTTTCCTATGCAGGAAAATTGTATTTGCTATCATGATTGAATAATGCAGCTATTCTGTTTGGAAAAAAAAATGTTGCCAGTTCTAATTTGCTACCATGTGTGTAGAGTGCAAAAATGGATTTGTATATGTTTGATGTATAATACAATGCAGATGTTTTTCATGCCTTTCCACAATGGCATTGGTCTCTGGGAAAGAAAGAAAAGTCAGGTGTGAAAGAGTCCTGATAAGATAAATTGCAATGAAACTAGAAGCTATTTTAAACATCAAGGTTTTTTTTAAAAAAAGGACTGCAGAAATACATTTTTAATGTGCCACTAGGTTTCTTTCATACTGAATCATCCTATTGTACTCAATCTAAATTTTGTTACCAAATAGATCTCTCTAAGTTTAAAACTTTTCTGATGCTACAAATTTTCTACTGGTTGAATAGAATAGAATAGAATAGAATAGAATAGAATAGAAGAGAAGAGAAGAGAAGAGAAGAGAAGAGAAGAGAAGAGAAGAGAAGAGAAGAGAAGAGAAGAGAAGAGAAGAGAA